>LPNX010209278.1:0-37822 GCA_001517045.1 Pseudotsuga menziesii | reverse complement strand
AAAGTATTTGTACCACTACCTTGGTTAACTATGGGTTTTCATCTACCATAGAAAATGTGACAAATAAACATTCTTAACTCATGCAATGCCACCTCAACCATGGAGGATGATGTCATCTACTAAAATTTAATTGGTTGATTTTTATAGTACATTTTGGTCCTTTTGAGGCCCATTTTTGACCTCAAATTCTCTCTAATAAGAGCCGCAACGGCGGACGGGAAAAGGCTATCAGCCGCTGATTTAACACAGTGAGACGTCGGATCAATAAAACATTAAGTGCTTCAAAAAATTTAAGAATCAGTAGAGGCTAAACCCGCTTTAATTCCGCAACAACGGCCTTAAAGAACAAAAGATTTGATTTACCCTCGGCTTAGCAAAACAAACTCACATCTGCGATCCGTCATGAAATTCAAATATGACAATTTTAGAACAGGTTGACAATCAATCTTCAAAGTCACGAAAATAAAGCATGCCCAAAAAATGCTCAAGGGTCCAACGATCAAAAAAATTCTAAAATCATGAGGAGGGGTCCAAAATTTAAGAAATTTGGGGAGGATGGTTGCAGCTGCAACAGAACTTTACCTGAGATAGAGGCTTCATCAACACATCAGAAAATTGCTCATTAGTACTCACATACTGAAATTTATGGCTCCCTTCTGTATCATATCTCGTATTAGAAATACCGGATTTCTATGTGCTTCGATCTATCATGTAACACTGGGTTCTTCGACATCTTTATACAACTTTGATTATCACATAGAATATCAGTAGTATCCATCTCTAGGGACAAGAGACCCGACATCAGCTTCCGAAGCCATATGGATTCACAACTAGCAGAGCAAGCTGATATGTATTTTGCTTCGATTGTGCTAAGAGAAATACTGGACTGTTTCTTGCTAAACCATGAAATCATAGCAGACCCCAGACAAAATCATCCACCTGATGTGCTTTTCTTGTCTGAGACACTTCCAACCCAATCTACATCTATATATCCATACAATCTATAATCATGGTTTCCATCATAGTATAGACCAAAGTCTATAGTCCCTTTCAGATATCTCATCACATGTTTTGTACCTATTAGGTGAACTCATCTAGGTTGAACTAGATACTGACTCAAGGTGTTCACAACAAAACAAATGTCTGTTCTGGTATTGGTCAGATACATCAACGACCCAATAATTTGTCTGTATTGAGTCACATACACTAACTCTGACGAGTCATCAGCTAACAACTTTAGGTTGGAATCCATGGGTGTTGCCATGGATTTACATTCCAACATATCAAATATTTTCAAAACTTCCACTGCATACTTTCCCTGATTGAGAAAGATTCCTTTTGAGTTATTCCATACTTCCAGACCTAGGAAATAATGCAGTATACCAAGGTCTTTCATCGCAAATTATTTAGCGAGATTCTTCTTGCATTATACAATCTGTTTCTCATTCCCTGTCAGAAATAGATCATCCACATACAGTAATAGTATGTGGATGATCTAGTTCCTTCTTCAACTTGCATATGTGAGTTCGACTGTCTTCAAATTCGAATCCTTGTGGTTTTTATATGTATACTTCTTCTTCAATCACACCATTTAGGAAGGTTGTCTTCACATCCATCTGGTGTAAGTCCCACTTCATCATGGATGCAAGATCCATTATGGATCTAATCAAAGTATACCTTGCTATTGGTGCAAATTTTTTTTCGTAATCAATTCCCTCTTTCTGATAGAAACCTATGGCCACAAATCTAGCCTTGTACTTCTCTATACTTCCGTCAGCTGTATGTTTTATCTTGTAGATCCATTTGGAGGATACTACACTCTTTCCTTCTGGTTTGGGAACTATATCCCACACATCGTTCTTCGTTATTGAATGATATTCTTCAGTCATTGCTTCTACCCATTCTTTCTTTTGTACAACTTCTTCGTAGTTTGCATTTTCTTGATCTACATGCTCACACATCAAAGCTACATAGTTGGAAAATGTCTTGGGCTTCTTTACCCTTGTGGAGCCTTCAAGAGCTTCGTATCTTTCTGCTTCTTTTATAATTTCTCTTTCCCAAGCAGGATTTCTCTTTCGTGATATCTCCATCGTAGGAGATTCTTGTGGTTCTATCATATCATGTTCTTCAAGAGCTTCATCTTCAGGGAGGAATGTAGTCTCTACATTTTTGGGTGGTGCATCATCCTCATACACATCTTCATGTTGGAATTTTCTAGATCTCTTGAGAGTTTCTTATTCATCGAATGTTACATCTCTACTAATTTCCATGTGATGGAATCTAGGAATGTAAATTCTGAATTCCTTGGATACTTCACAGTATCCAACAAATATCCCCTTCTTTCTGGAAGGATCCAACTTGGTTCTTTTCTCTTTCGGTATATGAATATATACTAACCAAATATTTTGAGGTGACTTACCTCAGGCTTCTTTCCCATGAACATCTCTTCTGGAGTCTTAAATCCAAGAGTACTGTTAGATATTCTTTTTTGTACGTAGACAACAGTTCTTGCTACTTCTACCCATAGATGCATTGGAATATCTTGATCATATATCATTGTCTTCAGTGCCTCCATGATGGTTCTGCTCTTTCTTTCTGCAACACCATTCTGTTGAGGATTGTAGGGAGTGGTTAGTTCCCTCTTGATTCCGGCATTTTTACAGAAGGCTTCAAACTCTTTTCAAGTATACTCTCCGCCATTGTTTGATCGGAGTGTCTTGATTCTCTTGTTTGAAATATTCTCTATCAAGGCTTTGAATTCCTTGAATTTCTCAAACACTTCACTCTTTGCTTTCAAGAAGTATAACCAAGTATTTCTTGAATAGTCATCAATAAATGTAATATAATATTCAAATCCACTTAAAGATGTGGAGGACCTTGGACCACACACATTTGAATGAATAAATTCCAACGTACCTTTATTTTTGTTTCACTCTTTGAAAATGGATTCTTGATGTTCTTCCCTTTCGCACATCCCTTGCAAATGCCTTCATGTTTGATCTTCAAGTCTGGTAGTCCCATCACTACTTTGTTCACATGAGGTAGTGCCTTGTAATTGATGTGGGCAAGACTTCTATGATGATAATTCACTAGGGTCAGTGGACTCATGAGCAAGGGTTGTTTCTGAATGTCCCTTGAGTTTATAGATGCCTCCTCCTTCTTCACCGATAACAACTACATCTTCAATTTTATTTCCTTTGGGCCACATGAGTACTTGGCCATCTATGAATGCAACTCTAAATCCTTTCTTATCTAAAGCTGAGATAGAAAGTAGATTCTTCTTTAGACCAGGTACATACAATACTTATTTCATCTTCAAGGGATTTCCTGAATCAAGCTTGTAGCTTGCTTCCCCAATTCCTTTGATCAGATATTGATAGTCATATCCTAGAGATTTTCTGAGGAGAGTTCTTTTCTTCAAGTATTGACAGGTTTTTATTTTGTCCCGTCATGTGCTTTGAAGTACCACTATCAATAAGCCAAGTCTCCTCTCCAAGTGTTATAGATCCATAGAGTGCAGAGAATAGTACATACTCTTATGCATCCTCTTCTCTTGCTTGCTTTCTTGGAGGTCCTTCCTCTTCTTCTTCTTCATCCTCATATTCAGCTAGATGAGCATGATGCCTTTTGTTGTTTTTGATCCTCTTATTATATTCTTGTCTCTTCATAGGACGATTTATGGCAATGTGTCCTATCTTATCACAATGAAAACATTGAAAGCCGAAGTAGTCCTTACTTGGAGGACTTTATCTTGTTCTTTGCATTCTTCTGGGAGGTTGAGAATCCTTGTGGTTTCTCTTCTTGAAGTTAGGTTGACTTCTTCTTCTTTTGGTATGAGTGGCTAGGGCTTGATCATCTAAATCTTCCTTCAGTAGAGCTTCTCTGTTTTCCACTCCAGTCTCCTCTTGAATACAATCTTCCCATACAACATCAAACTTAAAGATTTCCTTCCTGGCACACATCATCTAGATGAATGACTCCTAGGGTCTAGTGAGACCATTGAGGGCAGTCATAACCAACTCATCTTCATCAAGTTTGTCTCCAATAGCTTCTAGTTGTTCCTTGAACTGGGAGACCCTTGTGAAGTAGTCATGGATGGATTCTCCATGACTAATCTTGGTGCTCTTGAGTTGAGCTCTTAGATTCATCTTTATGTTTGTGTTTCTTCCTTCATACATTCTTGACAGGGCATCATACCTTTCTTTCAGATTCTTCTTAGATGACACATGAGGGATCAAGTGATCCTTGATAGAGTCAACAATAATCCTTTGTTCCCTAATCATATATTTCTTATGCTTCTCCTTAGCTTTAGCTTCTACAGGTTCTACAACTTCATCTTTGATATACTTATCAAGTTCATTCTCTTGGAGAATGAGTCCAATCTTGTATTTCCATGATCGAAAATTCTCTATGCCTTCCAATTTGTCCTCAAGCTTAGTGCTTGGGACCATCTTATCAAAAAGTCACAAAAAAATGAAATTATGCAGAATAAGAAACTGAACTTACCAAGAGATGCACTTGACGGAGGCGAGTTGACTGGTGTGCTTGGTTTATGGAGATCTCAAGTATTCACCTTTCAAATCTGACTTGTGAGATTCAGCACTGTAGCTTTCAACAGTTTTCTGGTGCAACTGTCAAAATAGGGTTTGACTTTCCAGGAGATCTACTCCTCCAAAAAATTCAATCCCTGGCTCAGAAGATGCACTTTGGGAGGGTGCAACTTTCCAGGCAAGCAGTTTTCCAAAACTCAATTTTTTTCCGAAACCCTAATTTCTTGTCGGGGAGAGAGGGATTTTTCTCTTGTGAAAGCTGTCCTATTCAGGTTAGCTTTGATACCATGTTATAATTCCATATTCTAAGCTATATTATCAACATTTAATTTCAATTTCATAAAAGCATATAGACAGGATCATTGAAAGAAACAATATCACAGGAACAACACAGATTTATCATGGGAAAACCCTAATGGGAAAAACCCAATAAAAGCTTCCTCAATATAGATGCCCCAAAAGATAAAAGGTAAAACCCAAAACTGATCCTCCTCCTTCTCCGGCTATAGCTCTTTCTCTCTCTCTCTCTCTCTTATGCGCTACACAAGTGTGTGTGTGTAGAAATGAGGAGAGCCTCACTTCTATTTATATTCTTTGGTTCACTTGACATTTAACCCAGTTATGTAGGCTCGAGTAAACTTAACTCAGTTACGTAGGCTCGAGTAGACATAACTGGGATAACTTAATATAATAATATATTTCAGAGGGTACTAATGACCCGACTTACAACGGAGGGGACTTCCTCATGAGTCTTAGTAATTCTCCCAATAGGAACATCGGGGTACAAAGAAATACAAATGATTCTACCGATAGGAACATCGGGGACCGATAAAAATACATTTAGAATATTCTTCGAAGTTACAATAATTCAACGAGGATGGAATATCTGTCAACCCATACAATATTAAGGCTATCACTGAATGATCAGTTCCTAAAAATGTAATTGACATAAGATTATTCATGGAGATTATGAGTTATTATCAAAAGTTTGTTGAAGGATTTTCTAAGATAGCCTACCCCATTACGTCACAACATAAGAAAGGTAAGAGGTTTGATTGGAACGAAATAGTGTATGGAAAGTTTCAATAAACTAAAATATTTGTTAACCACTGTCCCTATCTTAAAAATTGCTGATCCTTTTAAATATTTCATCGTATGCATCGACGCATGTAAGGAAGGATTAGGTGGGGTGTTAATTCAAGAGAACTATGCCGTAGCCTATGAGTCTAGAAAATTAAAAGAACATGCAAAAGAAATATGCTACACACAACTTATAATTTGTTGCAATTATACATGCACTAAAGATTTGGCGACACTACCTCATCGGAAGAATTGTTTTGCTAATTGAAGATAACATAAGTTTAAAATACGTGTTTGATAAACAAAACCTAAATGCTAGACAAGCTAGGTGGTTTTCTTTGTTAAGTGAATATGAATTCGAAATAAAACATATAAAAGGGAAGAGAACAAAGTTGTGGATGCTTTAAGTTGTCACACAAATTTACTATTTGTAATCAACAATTACGAATCAGAATTGAAAAATCAGGTCTTAAATGCAGCAAATTTTGATAAAAATAACAAAACTTAGAGGAAAAGACTGCTGAAAATAAAAAGAACCAAATAAAAACAGATTTTATTCTGAATGGAAAAGGATTACTACTGCACAAAAACATATTGTACATACCAAACACAACATAAATCAAATTAATTGTTATGAATGAGTTACACAAATGACCCTATTCAAGACACCTTGGATACCAGAAGATGATTACCATGATCAGAAAGGACTTATTTTGGCCTAACATGAAAAAAGAGGTAGCAGAATATCTAGCTCGCTACATCGAATGCCAACAAGTGAAAGCAGAACACCAACATCTAGCAGGGTTATTGCAACCACTACTCATTCCGGAATGGAAGTGGGAAATAATCAGCATGGATTTTATAATAGGTCTACCTAAAAATTGTAGGAAACACGACTCAATCATGGTCCTAGTAGACAAATTAAGTAAAGCAGCTCATTATTCTAGTAAAATCTAATTATAATGTTGTTAACATAGCATATATATTTATGAAAGAGATTTTCAAGTTACATGGTGTACCAAAGGTAATAATCTCAAATAGAGATGTAAATATTACACGGAATTTTTGGAAGGCTTTGTTTGAAGGATTAGGCACACAATTGAATCTCAGCACTACGTATCATCCTCCAATGGATGGATAGACTGAAAGGGTAAAACAAGTCCTAGAATACATTCTCAGAATGAATGTAATGGACAAACCAGATAGTGGGAAGATTATTTGCACTCAGTATAATTTTATTACAATAATCACTTTCAAGTATCAGCTTGAATGAGTCATTTTAAAATTTTGTATGGATGCAAATGTAATACTCCCATTTCTTGGAGCAGTCCAGTTGATAGGTTAATGTTAGGACCTGAATTGTTAAAGGATATGGAACTAAATGTGAAACGGGTGCAACAAAATTTGAAAGCTTCCCAAGACAGGAAAAAAAGTTATGTTGACTTGAAAATAACTCCTCGAGAGTTCTAGGTAGGCAAGCATGTGTATATAAAGGTAAAATCAAAGAAAATATTCCTAAGACTAGGAAAGTATTCAAAATTGGCACCCAAGTATCGTGGGCCATTTGAAACTTTGGCTAAAGTAGCGTCGGTAGCATATTTTCCATGTTTCATGTTCATGATGCTACTCATGTGATTGATTGGAATTTTATACAGGTGGAACCTCAAGGAGAGTTCTAGGTTGAACCAGAGCATATTGTAGACAGGAGAGAAATTTTACTTTGGAACCGTACTATCAGACAAGTCAAGGTGCAATGGAAGCACCTTAGTTCGGAAGAATCCACTTGGGAAATGGAAAGTGATATGCAGGAGACATCTCTGATCCTATTTCAAGATGAAGAAATGGAGGAATAAAGAAAAAAAAAATACCGAGGATGGTGTTATTTTCTAGGGGGAGGTGTATGTAATACACCAAGATTTAATAAATTGTTATTAAATTATTTTTGAAAATTTTATGTTATTTATTCTAAAATTATTTTTGGCAAGAAGTCAAAAACAAATGTAATGGATTATTATTTATTTAATAAAAGATACTAGAGGGGACATAACTGAAATAAATGTTGAATGAGCTTTTGCTGACTCACAATAAGAAAATACAAGTGATTGAAGCTGCTGAGTGAGAACTCAAGGTGCAGGAGACATATTCCCCAAAATCAGGTCACAACTCTGTGCTCAATGCTAAAGAGAAAGAGGCTCATAAATGACAAATTCCTAGGTAAAATACTATATAATAGTATGTCCATTAGCAAGTAGGAGGCTAGCATTGGACAAGGAATTGAATTTGATAATGCAAGAGATGGCGCATTAAGTGGATTATTCTCTTGTGCTTCAACAAACATGCCCGGGGGTTCTGGAGCAAGTGAGACTTGGATGCTCTAGGAGTTGGTTGGAAGGAACAACTATTTCACTTTTTTTTCCCAACAGTGGTGCTAGGTTCCTTGTCTTATTTCTTATTTGATTAAAACTAGTTACAATAGGATTTCCATTTAACTATGAATCACAACTATTTCTTTTAGCGGAAATTTATTATGCACATGTATAGAATATTGATCTATTATGCATCTGTAGATAATGTTGATCTATTTTGCATCTGTATATAATATCGATTTATTATGCATCTATATAGGATATTGATTTATTATGAATCTAAATAGAAAATTGATCTTATTATGTATATGCTTAAACCTTTCCTATTTTGTTTTGAATCTAAATATTCTTTCCTATTTATATTCAGGTATGTAAAATAATCTTATTTAGTATTTGTAGGATTTCTAACGAATCTTTCCTCGGGCATCCATTCTTGAATCGAGTGTTAATTAAACCATTTATAAATTTGAACAAAAGATCTAAACTACATGGTATAATTTAAGTTGTTTACAATCACGACCTAGTATGTTTATATAATCTATCTGAAAGGAAGAATCATATTATGCTCTAAATATAAGTTTAGATAATTTACAACATGACGAACATAAATAATAACTTTCTAGTTGTTATAACCAATTCACAAATTGAGTACAAAAACAAAATAAATCGATTAACATAGTTAAGTAATCTTATGCATAAAATAATAGTCAAAATATAATATAATGTAGTTATTCTCTTAATATGTTAAGAGCCGAGAGGCATTCATAGAACTATAACATATTATATTGCATCTCATTTCTTAAACCCTTAATACAGATCGAGATTTCCATATCTGGAATGATCGTGGACTAATGGAATAACTACAGATGCACTTTATAAAATTACATATAATTAAATATACAAAGTATTGGAAATCACAAATATCCCATCTATTAATTAACTAGTAGTCCCCGACTAAGTCGAAGGTATCAACATAAATTCTTGGATCTACTACCACATTTGCTTTCAGCATTTATCTTGATTGCATAGCTAAACTTTTCCTCAATACTTACCTTTTAAAAACCAAATCTAATATACATGATACAAATCCTCTTTAAAAAATAACAAATCAATTAAATCCAATATGTGGCAGTAAGACCATCGTAGATGGCAACTTTGGTGTAAACTTAAATCTAGTAACAGAAAACTATCAATCAAATAACCAAAAACTCATACGATTTAATGGTAGATACTGAGAGCAATCGTTCCAGATAATTCATAGAATTAAAATCATGATAGGTATTATCTTAACTTCCAGAGATGCACAATTACTAAAACACATAAATAAGAATTGGGTACAAACCCTAAGGGTCGTATTACTCTGTTAATATAAAATGTTAAACAAAATGGATTCAAAATACTTGTGGTTGTAAGACCATAAACGATGGCATCTGCCATCTATTAAAAGTACCATTAATTAAATAATTTTACAGGTTAACGGAAGTGGTGGTAATCCCATCCACGATGGCACCCACGACAATCTTTTAATCCATAGATCGAAGCAACATACACACAAATAAAGTTTAAAAATGAATGTTGGAACATAGAGGTTGTGAATCCTTCTGTCCAATAGATTGAAAACCCCTAAGGATTGAACCAGTTCATAATAAACTTATCTTGCAAGAAGGCGAAATCCTGAATTTTCTTCATGGCTCCTAAACCCAGCCAAGAGCCACCTACAAAAAGAAACCTCGGGTCAGTCAGTGAATGGGTATAAATAAGAACTAGAAAATAGACAGAGTGAGGAATTGTATTTACCATGCAGTTTTAAGATGCGGGCCTGGGAGGAGGTGACCCTATCGCCATCCTCGATGGTGCTCCCAAACCTAAAACCACCATCCATAGTCAAAACCCTCATAATTGTAAAAAAAAAAATTAAATAATGTAAAATAATTATAGTTTTCATTACCTTGTTGAATTGCAGAGAGGGACAGGGGTCGACTCCTCTTGGATGCCCTTATCTATCCTCTTCTTGCAATAAATAATTTAAAGCATCATTCCCTGCAACGTGAGAGTTAATAAACACTTTAACACATCTTTTGCAGAGTTAAGAGGTTTTTTTCTTTACCTGGTAAGAGGCAGTTCGAGGTTGAAGTAGGTGGTCAGGTTCGAGTCAAATAAAACCACAAAGCTATGGCTATTGGCATCCATAAGCATCAAGAATACCTCCTTTACACCTTGGAAATCAACCAGGAGGAATGCCATTAACTACTGACAATTTTTACACTAAGAACCTTACAAAATTGCCATGACAGGGCAAAGCCCCTATGCCCAGAGCTTACAGACCGAATAACCACAACAATGAAGGATTTAGATAGAAACAATGACACATTAAGCCTTAAAAAAACCCTTGCAATCATGTTGTACAAGTGGACAACCGAGATTCATTCTCGAGCGAGCCTTTAAGACCTAGATGCGCTATCAACATGCAACTAGGGAAGCACTTTAATTCTAAATTCAACCAAGGTACAAAACTTTATAACCATCATAGCAAACACCAAAATTCTATCATAACATGTCAATCATTGCTTTGAACTAAGGTTCGACTATGGTATAAACCCAATATCCCATAATATAGAAACATGTAAATCAAAATAATAAACCATGATATATGTTATAACCTTGCACTTTAGGACCAAGGTTATACCTTGGGTCCTTTAAGGCTTAATACATTTAAATAAAAGGATCATGACTATACCCATAGTCTCCCAAATATTGTCATATTCAACTAAAGCATTAATGCATATTAGTTAAGGAGAGAATTGAAGACCAAGACTTAGCCTTAGGGATAAGAAAGCCTTAGAAAACCTATAACAAGATAAATGTAAAAGGAACAAAACATCACCTTTAGGTATGGCGTCAATATGCCATTAACTTTGTAAACATCCATAGTTGGTGCAACCTGTCAAAGAGTAGGTTAGAAATTGTGTAAGCGCCTATACAAAGCAACAACAATTTTACTCATGCTATAGTAACTATTACATGCTAGGAACATAAATATGTTTTTATATAGTTATATGTGTATAAAAAAAATTTCGTGGAATTTAGAGGTTCATGACAGTTAGGTTTCCTTCACTATGCAACATCAGTGTGAGAAATTCTGTTATGCTTGTGCTGGAAGGAAATCTAACATGCGTTAGATTTCCTTCATGGTGTAATGTTTTTTAATAGTAATGTAGTTGTATCGAGAGGAAAGCTAACATGAGTTATCTTTCATTCACATGAAATGTTGTTATAAATTCCCTTGTGGTTGAGCTAGAAGGAAATCTAACACACGTTTTCTTTCCTTTACTATGCAACATGCTTGTGTGGTTATGTTGGAGGGAAGGCTAACACGCATTAGATTTCCTCCACTGTGCAATGCCATTATAATAAATAACATTGTGCTTATGCTAGAAGGTAAGATAACATGCATTATGTTTCCTTCATGGTACAATGGATTTGATGGTAATATAACTATATCAATAGGTAAGCTAACACATAATAGATTTCATTCACATGCAATTTTGTTAGAAAATTATTTTTTCTTGTGATAGACATAAAGCTAACACGTGTTAGATTTCCTTCACTATGCAATGTTGTTATTCTTGTGATAGAAGGAAGGATAACATGTGTTATATTTCCTTCATGGTGAAATGAATTTCTTGGCAATGTAGTGGTACAGGTAGAAAATCTAACACGCGTTAGCTTTCATTCATATAGTGCATTGTTGTTGTTAGAAATTCCCTTGTGGTTGTGCTAGAAGGAAAGCTAACATGTGTAATTTTCCTTCACTGTACAACATCATTGTAATAAATTCCCTTTTGTTTGTGCTTATAGAAGGAAAGCTAACATGTGTTATATTTCCTTCATGGTGCAATGTATTTGATGGTAATGTAGTTGTACTGATAAAAAAACAAACACAGGTTATATTTTATTCACATGCATTATTGTTTTTAGAAATTCCCTTGTGATTAAGCTGGAAGGAAAGCTAACATGTGTTAACTTTCCTTCATTGTACAACGTCGTTGTAGGAAATGCCCTTCTCTTTGTGCTAGCAGGAAAACTAATGTGTTAGATTTTATTTCAAGGTGCAATGTATTTGTAGTAATGTAGTTGTGCTAATAGGAAAGTATCTTCCATTCACGTGTAATGTTGTTGCTAGAAATGTCTTTGTGCTTGCGCTAGAAAGAAAGCTAATACATGTTAGCTTTCCTTCACTGTGCAATATTTTTGTAATAAATGTTGTTAGGTTTGAGCTAGAAGGAAGGCTAACATGCATTAGGTTTTCTTCATGGTGAATTATATTTAATGAAAGCGTAGTTGTACAGCTAGGAAAGCTAACTTATGTTAGCTTTAATTCACATGCAAGGTTGTTGCTAGAAATTCCCTTCTAGTTGTGCTAGAAGGAAATATAGCACACGCTAGTTTTCCTTCACTGTACAACTTCCTTGTAAGAAACTCCCTTTTTCTTGTGCTAAGAGGGAAGTTAAAATGTGTTAGATTCCGTTCATGGTGCAATGTTTTTTATGGTTATGTAGTTGTATCGATATGAAAGCTAACATGCATTAGCTTTCATTCAAACATTGCAATGTTATTGTTATAAATTCCCTTGTGGTTGTGATAGAAGGAAAACTAACATGTGTAGGTGTCTTTCACTATGTAAAATCATTGTAAGAAATGTCCTTATGTTTGTGCCAGAAGGAAAGCTAACATGCATTGTATTTCTTTCATGGTGCAATGTATTTGATGGTAACATAGTTGTATTGATAGAAAATCTAACACCAGTTAGTTTTCATTCACATGAATTGTTGTTTTTAGAAATGTCCTTGTGATTATGCTTAAAGGAAATCTAACACACGTTAGCTTTCCATCATTGTGCAATGTCGTTGTAGGAAATGCCCTTCTCCTTGTGTTAGACTAAAAAATAACATGTGCTAGATTTTGTTTCAAGGTGCAATGTATTTGTAGTAATGTAGTTGTACCAAAAAGAAAGCTAACACAAGTTATATTTCATTCACATGCAATGTTGTTTCTAGAAATGTCTTTGTGCTTGTGCTAGAAAGAAAGCTAAAATGTGTTAGTTTTTCTTGATTGTGCAATGTTGTTGTAAGAAATGTTGCCAGGCTTGTGTTGGAAGGAAGGACAACATGCATTAGATTTCCTCTGTGGTGCATTATATTTGATTGTAGTGTAGTTGTATTGCTAGGAGATAACATGTGTTAGCTTTCATTCACATGTAATGTTGTTATAAATTCCCTTCTAGTTCTTCTAGAAGAAAATTTAACATGTGTTAGATTTCCTTCAATGTTCAACTTCCTTGTAAGAAATTCCCTTGTGCTTTTTCTAAAAGGAAATATCAAATCCATTACATTTCCTACATTGTGCAATGTTTTTTATGGTTATGTAGTTATACCAATATGAAAGCTAACACATGTTATCTTTCATTCACATGCAATGTTGTTGTTAGAGTTTTACTTGTGGTTGTGCTAGAAGGAAACCCATCACGCATTAGAGTTCCTTCACTTTGCAATGTTGTTGTAAGAATTGATGTATTCTTATGCAAGAAGGAAGACTAATATGGAATTATATTTCATTCATGGTGTAGTGTATTTGATGGTAATGTAGTTGTACCAGTAGAAAAAGATAACACATGTTAGATTTTATTCACAAGTAATGTTATTGTTAGAATCGCCTTAGTGTTTTTTCTAGAAAGAAATCTAACACACGTTATCTTTCCTTAATTGTGCAATTTCATTGTAAGAAATTCTCTTGTGCTTGTGCTAGAAGGAAAGATAACATGCGTTATATTTCCTTCATGGTGCAATGTTTTTTATGGTAATGTAGTCATACCGATAGAAAAGCTAACACGGGTTGGATTTCATTCACATGAAAGCTTGTTTTTAGAAATGTTTTCATGATTTTGCTAGAAGGAAAGGAAAACTAACATGCATTAGCTTTCCTTCACTGTGCAACGTTGTTGTAAGAAATTCACTTGTGCTTGAGATAGAAGGTAAGATAACAAGCATTATTTCCTTCATGGTGCAATGTATTTGATGGTAATGTAAGTGTTCCTATAAGAAAAATAACACGTTAGTTTTCATTCACATGTAATGTTGTTGCTAGAAATTCCTTTGTGCTTGTGCTAGAAAGAAAACTAACACCACACGTAGTTTTCTTTCATTGTGCAACGTCGTTGTAATAAATTCCCTTGTGTTTGTGCTAGAAGGAAAAGTATTTTGGGTTAGATTTTCTTTCATGGTGCAGTGCATTTGATGATAATGTAGTTGTATCGATAGAAAAACTAACACGAGTCATCTTTAATTCACGTGCAATGTTGTTTCTAAAAATGTGTTTGTGCTCATGCTTTAAATAAAGATAACATGTGTTAGATTTCCTTCATTGTGCAATGTTGTTGTAAGAAATGTTGTTAGGATTGTGCTATAAGGAAGACTAACATGCATTATATTTTCTTCATGGTGCATTGTATTTTATGGTTGTTTAGTTGTACTATTAGGAAAGCTAACACGCATTATATTTCATTCACGTGCAATGTTGTTGTTAGAAATGACCTTCTAATTGTGTTAGAAGGAAAGCTAATATGTGTTAGTTTTCTTTAATTGTGCAACACCATTGTAATCAATGCCCTTATGCTTGTGCTAAAAGGAAAGATAAAATGTGTTAGATTTCCTTCATGGTGCAATGTTTTCAATGGTAATGTAGTTGTACCGATATGAAAGCTAACAAAGTTGAGATTTCATTCACATGCAATGTTGTTGTTACAAATGTCATTTTGGTTGTGCTAAAAGGAAATCCAACACGCATTAGCTTTCCTTCACTGTGCAATATTGTTAGAAATTTCCTTGTAAATGTGCTAGAAGAAAAGATAGCATGCATTAGCTTTCCTCATTATGCAATGTCATTATAAGAAATATCCGTGTGCTTGTGCTAGAAGGTATGCTAATAGGAATTTTATTTCATTAAAATGCAATAGGTTAGAAGTACCAATTGAAAAGCTAACATGGGTTAGCTTTCATTAAAATTCAATGTTGTTTCTATAAATGTCTTTGTGCTTGTGCTAGAAATAAAGCTATCACGTGTCATCTTTCCTTTACTATGCAATGTTGTTGTAAGAAATGTTGTTATGTTTGTGCTAGAAGGAAGGATAACTTGTGTTATATTTCCTTAATGGTGCAATGAATTTGATGGAAATGTAATTGTACTAGTATAGAATCTAACATGAATTGGATTTCATTCACATGCAATGTTGTTGTTAGAAATTTTCTTGTGGTTGTGCTAGAAGGAAAGCTAAAATGCATTAGGTTTCTTTCATTATGCAACTTCATTGAAATAAATGTGCTTGTGCTTGTGCTAGAAAGAAAGTTAACATGCGTTAGATTTAATTCAAGGTGCAATGTTTTTATGGTAATGTAGATGTACTGATAGAAAAGATAACTTGGGTTATATTTCTTTCAGACACAATGCTTTTGTTAGAGATTTCTTTTTGATTGTGCTATAAGGAAAACTAACATGCGTTAGCTTTCCTTCACTATTCAACATCATTGTAAGAAATTTCCTTGTGAGTGTGCTAGAAACAAATCCAACATGTATTAGATTTCCTTCACAATGCAATGTATTTGATGATAATGTAGTGGTACCGATAGAAAAGCCAAAATGAGTTAGATTTCATTCACATGCAATGTTGTTGTTAGAAATTCCCTTGTGATTGTGCTAGAAGAAAATATAAAACGTGTTAGCTTTCCTTCATTGTGCAACGCCATTCTAAGAAATGTCCTTCTGCTTGTGCTAGAAGCAACAATAAAATGTGTTCGATTTTATTTCATGGTGAAATGTATTTGATGGTAATGTAGTTGTACCGATAACAAATATAATACGAGTTAACTTTCATTCACATGCAATGTTGTTGCTATAAATTTGTTTGTGCTTGTGCTAGAAAGAAGATAACATGTGTTAGTTTTCCTTCATTGTAAAATGCTGTTGTATAAAATGTTGATATGTTTGTGCTAGAAGGAAGGATAATATGTGTTAGATTTTCTTCATGATGCAATGCATATGATGAAAATGTAGTTTTACAACTAGGAAAGATAACACACATTATATTTCATTCACATGTAATGTTGTTAGAAATACCCTTGTGGTTGTGCTAGAAGGAAATATAACATGCGTTAGATTTCATTCATGGTGCATGTTTTTTAAGGTAATGTAGTTGTATCGATAGAAAATCTAAAATGAATTAGCTTTCACTCACATGCAATATTGTTGTTACAAATTCCCTTGTGATTGTGCTAGAAAGAAATTCAACACGTGTTAGCTTTCATTCGTTGTGAAATATTGTTGTAAGAAATGATGTTATGCTTGTGCTAGAAGGAAGACTAACATGCATTAGATTTTATTCATGGTGCAATGTATTTGATGGCAATGTAATTGGATTGGTAGGAAAGTTAACATGCATCACATTTAATTCACATGCAATGTTGTTGCTAGAAATGTATTTGTGCGTGTGCTCGAAAGAAAGCTAACACCCATTATATTTCCTTCACTATGCAACACCGTTGTAAAAAATGTCCTTGTGCTTGTGCTAGAAGAAAAGCTAACAAGCGTTAGATTTCCTTCATGATGCAATGTTTTTTATGATAATGTAGTTGTATTGATAGCAAAGCTAACACATGTTAGATTTCATTGACATGCAATGTGGTTGTTAGAAATGTCTTTGTGATTGTGTTATAAGGATAACTAACATGCATTATCTTTCCTTCACTATGCAACGTCATTGTAAGAAATGTCAATCTACTTGTGCTAGAAGGTAAGATAACAAGCATTATATCGTCTTCATGGTGCAATGTGTTTGATGGTAATGCAAGTGTATAGATAGGAAATCTAACACGAGTAACTTTCATTCACATGCAATGTTGTTGCTAGGAATTTCTTTGTGCTTGTGCTAGAAAGAAAGATAACACACATTAGCTTTCCTTCATTGTGCAAATTCGTTGTAATAAATTCCTTTGTGCGTGTGCTAGAGGGAAAACTAATATGCGTTATATTTCCTTCATCGTGCAATGTTTTTGATGATAATGCAGTTGTACCGATAGGAAATCTAACACGAGTTATCTTTCATCCACAAATAATTTTGTTGCTAGAAATGTCTTTGTGCTTGTTCTGGAAGAAACCTAACACATGTTAGCTTTCTTTCACTATGCAATGTTGTTGTAAGAAAAAATATTATTCTTGTGCTAGAAGGAAAGCCAACATGCGTTAGATTTCCTTCATGGTGCAATGTATTTGATGACAATGTAGTTGTACTGCTAGGAAATCTAACACATGTTAGCTTTCTTTCACATGCAATGTTATTTCTAGAAATTCCCTTGTGGTTGTGCTAGAAGGAAATATAACGCATGTTAGCTTTCCTTCTCTATGCAACACCAGTGTAAGAAATGTCCTTATGCTTGTGCTAGAAGTAAAGCTAACATTTTTTAGATATAATTATTGGTGCAATGTCTTTTTATGGTAATATAGTTGTACAGAGATAAAAACTAACATGAGTTAGCTTTCATTCACATGCAATGTTGTTGTTAGAATTACCCTTGTGGTTGAGCTAGAAGGAAATTTAACACGTGTTTGTTTTCCTTTACTATGCAACATGTATGTGTGGTTGTGCTAGAAGGAAAGCTAACACGCGTTAGATTTCCTCCACTGTTCAACGTCGTTGTAAGAAATGCCATTGTGCTTGTGCTAGAAGGTAAGTTAACACGTGTTATATTTTATTCATGATGTAATGTATTCGATGGTAATGTACTTGTACTGATAGGAAAGCTAATATGATATAGCTTTCATTCACATGCATTGTTGTTGCTAGAAATGTCTTTGTGCTTGTGCTAGACATAAATCTAACACATGTTATCTTTCCTTCATTGTGCAATGTTGTTATATTTGTGCTAGAAGGAAGGATAACATGTGTTATATTTCCATCAGGGTAAAATGAAATTGGTGGTAATGTAGTGGTACCGGTAGGAAATCTAACATGTGTTATCTTTCATTCATACATTGCAATGTTGTTGTTAAAACTTCCCTAGTGGTTGTGCTTGAAGGAAAGCTAACACACATAGGTTTCCTTAACTATGCAAAATTGTTGTAAGAAATGCCCTTCTGTTTGTGCCAGAAGGAAAGCTAACATGCATTATATTTCCTTCATGGTGCAATGTATTTGATTGTAATGTACTTGTATCGATACCAAATATAGCATAGGTTATCTTTCATTTACATGCATTGTTATTGTTATAAATTCCCTTGTGATTGTTCTAGAAGGAACGATAACATGCATTAGCTTTCTCTCTTTGTGCAATGTCGTTGTAAGAAATTATCTTCTCCCAGTGCTAGAAGGAAAACTAACATGCGTTAGATTTTCTTTCAAGGTGCAATGTATTTGATGGTAAGGTACTTATAATGATAGGAAAGCTAAAATGAGTTAGCTTTCATTTACATGCAATGTTTTTTCTAGAAATGTCTTTGTGCTTATGCTAGAAAGAAAGCTAACACGCATTAGACTTTCTTCACTGTACAATGTTGTTGTGATAAATGTTGTTAGGCTTGTGCTAGAAGGACGGATAACATGCATTAGATTTTCTTTGATGGTGCATTGTATTTGATGACAGTATAGTTGTACTGCTAGGAAAGCTAACATGAGCAATATTTTATTCACATGTAATGTTGTTGTTAGAAATGCCCTTCTGGTTGTGCTAGAAGGAAATCTAATATGCGTTAGTATTCCTTCACTATGCAACACCATTGTAATCAAAGCCCTTGTTCTTGCGCTAAAAGGAAAACTAAAAAGTGTTATATTTTCTTCATGGTGCAATGTTTTCGATGGAAATGTAGTTGTACCGATATGAAAAATAACACATGTGAGGTTTCATTCACATGCAATGTCCTTTTGGTTGTGCTAGAAGGAAATCCAACATGCATTAGTTTTCATTCAGTATGCAATATTGTTAGAAATGCCCTTGTAAATGTGTCCGATGTGTCAGATTTCCTTCATTGTGCAATGTCGTTGTAATAAATGTCCTTGTGCTTGTGCTAGAAGGTATGCTAACAAGAATTTGATTTACTTCATGGTGAAATATATTTAATAGTAATCTAGCAATACTGATTGGAAATCTAACATGGTTAGCTGTTAGATTTCATTAAAATGCAATGATGTTTCTAGAAATGTCTTTGTGCTTGTGCTAGAAATAAAGCTAACATGTGTTAGCTTTCATTCACTATGCAATGTTGATGTAAGAAATTTTGTTATGTTTGTTCTAGAATGAAGGCTAACTTGTGTTAGATTTTCTTCATGGTGCAATGAATTTGATGACAATGTAGTTGTGCTGGTGCGAAAGCTAACACGTGTTGGATTTCATTCACATGCAATGTTGTTGTTAGAAATTTCCTTGTGGTTGTGCTAGAAGAAAAGGTAGCGTTAGGTTTATTTCATTGTGCAACGTCGTTGAAATAAATGTGCTTGTGCTTGTGCTAGAAGGAAAACTAACATGCGTTAGATTTCCTTCATGGTGCAAATTTTTTTATGGTAATGTAGATGTACCGATCAAAAATCTGACTTGGGTTATATTTGTTTCACATGTAATGTTGTTGTTAGAAATTTCCTTGTGATTGTGCTAGAAGGAAAGCTAACACATGTTAGCTTTCCTTCACCATGCAAGGTCATTGTAAGAAATTACCTTGTGCCTGTGCTAGAAGGAAATCCAACATGTATTATATTTCCTTCATGGTGCAATGTATTTGATAGTAATGTAGTTGCACTGATAGCAAAGCCAACATGAGTTATATTTCATTCACATGTAATGTTGTTGTTAGAAATGCACATGTGATTGTGATAGAAGTAAATCTAACACGCGTTAGCTTTCCTTCACTATGCAACATTGTTGTAAGAAATTCCCTTCTACTTGTACTAGAAGGAAAGCTAACACATGTTAGATTTTCTTTCAAGGTGCAATGCATTTGATGGTAATGTAGCTATATGGATAGGAAAACTAACACAAGTTAGATTTCATTCACATGCAATGTTGTTGCTAGAAATGTCTTTGTTCTTGTGTTAGAAACAAATCTAACATGTTTTTAGCTTTTCTTCATTGTGCAATGTTATTGTAAGAAATGTTGTTAGTCTTGTGCTAGAAGGAAGGCTAAAATGCATTAGATTTCCCTCATGGTGCATTGTATTTGATGGAAATGTAGTTGTACCATTAGAAAGCTAACACATGTTAGCTTTAATTCACATGCAATGTTGTTGTTAGAAATGCACTTCTGGTTGTGCTGGAAGGAAAGCTAACATGTGTTGTTTTCCTTCACTATGCAATGTCATTGTAAAAAAAGTCATTGTGCTTGTGCTAAAAAGAAAGCAAACATGCGTTATATATCCTTCATGGTGCAATTTTTTTATGGTAATGTAGTCATACAACAATATTGCATTAACTTTCCTTCACTATGCAAATATTGTTGTAATGCAAATGTATAGGTAGGAAATGTAACACGCATTAGATTTAATTCAATACAATGTTGTTTCTAGAAATGTAGTATGTTCTCGTGTTAGAAATAAATCCAACATGCATTAGCTTTCCTTCTTTTTGCAACATCGTTGTAATAAATGCCCTTGTGTTTGTGCTAGAAGGAAAGCTAACATGGATTCGATTTTCTTCATGGTGCAATTTTTTTATGGTAATGTAGTTTTACTGATAGGAAATCTAACGTAGGTAAGATTTCATTCACATGCAATGTTGTTAGAAATGACCTTGTAAATGTGTTAGAAGGGAATATTACAAGTGTTATATTTATTTCAATGTGTAACATCGTTGTAAGAAACTCCTTTGTGCTTGTGCTATAAGGTATGCTAACAAGTGTTAGATTTCTTTCATGGTGCAATGTATTTGATGGTAATGTATATGTACCGATAGGAAACCTAATGCGAGTTATATTTCATTCAAATGCAATGTTGTTTCTAGAAATGCCATTGTGCTTTTTTCTAGAAATAAATTGAACATGTGTTAGCTTTTCTTCACTATGCAATGTTGTTATGCTTGTGCTAGAAGGAAGGCTTAAATGATTTAGATCTCCTCCATAGTGCAATGTATTTGATGACGATGTAGTTGTATTGGTAGGAAAGCTAAAAAGTGTTAGATTTCATTCACATGTACTGTTGTTGATGGAAATTCCCTTGTGGTTGTGCTAGAATGAAAGATAAGACACACTAGCTGTCATTCACTATGCAACGTCGGTGTAAGAAATGCACTTGTGTTTGTGTTGTAATAAAATCTAACATGTGTTATGTTTCCTTCATGGTGAAATATTTTTTATGGTGATGTAGTTGTATTGGTAAGATAGCTAATGTGGGTTAGTTTGCATTCACATGCAATGTTGTTGTTAGAAATTCCCTTGTGGTTGTTCTAGAAGGAAATCCAACACGCGTTAGCTTTCCTTCACTATGCAGCGTTGTTGTAAGAAATGTCTTTTTGCTTGTTCTATAAAGAAATATAACATGTGTTAGATTTCTTTCATGGTGCAATGTATTTCATAGTGTTGGAGGAGAAAGTTGGTATGTCGACTTGAACAATAGCCGGCTTAGTCGATCAACCGACTAAGTCTATCATCCAACTAATTAGAGATTAGGTCGGCCACCTAAGGTCGTGTCGGTTGAGTGAACAGATAGGTAGTTATTTTGTAACTGTTTGTAAATCATATATATTAGGCTATTGAGCCAGATGAGAACTCGGTTCAGTTCTCTGCATTGTATGGACCCTCTCATGTTAATATAATCTGTTATTCTACCTACTTGTTCTTATCTCTTGTCTCTGTTATGTATGTATGATTTAGTACGTATTATTGGTAACCCTATGTGATCTATGAGATTACAACATTGGTTCCATTGTCGGTAGTACATGTCTGAGATGTATGCAAGCAGATGATATTAGAACAGGAGATTAAGGACTGGAGGGAGCGTAAAGTATCAAATTATTTGCAGAATTATGCACGAAGAAACAAATTGACGACCGCACAAGAAAAATAAAGATTCTTTACAGAGACACATGAGAAGTTTGTAGAATTAGTGCCCCAACTTCTGAAGAAACTCCTGGATGAAAAATCTAGAAGGGACTAAAGATCAACATTTACTAGAAAAATTGATTCGCGGGGGAAGAACAAACTTGTCGGAGTGGTTCGAAAAAATCGTCGACGAATTCTGTGAGGAGCAAGCAGTAGAAGATGAAACTTTGATGGAAACCGTCAAGAATAAATTCTACACAGACCTCACTGAGCAATTTTTGTGTTCCTTACCGACCTTGCTGTTTAAGTTCCTGATCGAGAAGGGAGCGGGTCATATTGTCAAACCACGTCCATCACTTCGTGGACCGCCATTAAACCCTAACTAGGCGGAAAAGCAAAAGAGGTGGGAAAAATTCATTGCCGAAAGGGAGTGAGAATACTTCCTAAGCAAGTAGACTGAACTATCCGGGCTTTCTAAAGCGTCGGGTAGGCTATGGGGGGGTAGCTAGTCATATGTCGAAATAAAGTGGAGTGGATTCTAGTCAACTAAAGGAGATACCAATCACCAGTAATGAGAAGTCAACCTAAAAAGGAAATTGACAAGACAGTGTCAAACAAAGGTATGACGGAATTCCAGAAAATAGAGAGGGAGAGGAGGCTACAAAGTAGGGAAGAAAGAAGAGAAAGAGCCTTAGCGCTCTAGAAAGGAATGAGTACTAGGGTGACTGAATAGGAAAGGGATCCACCGAAGTCGGGTCATGATCGACAAGAAGAAGGAGTGGAAGAAGAATTGTGGATAGAGCAGTGAGAAGCTCTCCAATTAGAAGTTCTTCGGGAAGTAAAACCTCCGACAAATCCGCGTACCTGGATACAAGCTATTGTTGAAGAGGACCTTAGACTAGGAGCCTGTGACTTTGGTATATGGAGTCGACTAGACGACGAAACATACATAGGTAGACATCTAATTATCCATGGACCAGAAGAAGGAAATTGGGTTATGCTTCAAGCGGTACCCTCCAACCGAAGTATCCACTTACTTTTACCAACACATGAAGGAGCACCCCCCCTGCTAAATATAGCTTTGGAAGACACAAAACATTCATAACTGTAGACAAATAATTGTAGTTGGACATCGACAGAAGAATTTGACACTAATCGACTGCTGGTCGAAGAGGAAATGACAAAAACAACCATCAAGAATGAGAGTTCCGTCGATGATAGTTCCATAGAGAGGACTAAGCAAATAACTCCACCGCCCACACCACCACCACCACCTCCTGAAGAAAGCAGTGACAGTGACTCTGACATGGGTCATGGGTCAATACACATTCCCCTCTATGAGGGTGATGAGGACCCCAGACAACACTATTTCGACGTCTGTGAGTCAACTTGGGAGGCTAACCAAGTTATAGATGAAGACAGGAAGATGGCACAGTTCGCTGGTGCCTTGAGGAAAAGGGAATTAAATTGGTATATGACCTTTTTTGAAAGAACACCTCGAGCAACCAAATATGAGATCAAAGCGCAATTTCTATCATTTTTCAAAACTCCAGATGCAAAACATCTGGCAGCAAAGAAACTAAAAATGACATCGCAGAAGCCAAGAGAAACTGTCCGCGATTACGATAAACAATGGAAAGACCTTGTTAGCCAATTGGACTATGTTATTGATGAACAGTTATTAATCCAGTGGTTTCTTACATGATTATCACAGAAAATTCACCGACACATAAGTCTGGAGACATTCAATACTTACGAAGATGCGCTTACAAAAGCTCTCCAAGTAGAAATGGATGAGGACATACCAGCGTACTCCACCGATCACAGATTAGAAGAACAACTTGAGAGCGTACATAATTCATTAAAAGAATTAAACCTCAAAAGTCAGGATATCTGGTGCATGAAGTGCTCGACAACCGGACATTCAAAAGACAATTGTCGACAGGACATCAACCGATAGGACGTTCGATTCGTGCACACTAAATGTTTTTGCGACATTTACCAAGAGCATGGAGACCACTCAACAAAATATTGCCCGTTCAACATGAAGAATGGCAAGGCATCTTGGTGTGCAATCTATGAAACTAAAAATCATAACACGGCCGACTACCATCTGAATCTCAAGAACCGACAAAATTATCATGCAGTCTATCAGACCAATGCAGTTGCACAAAGTAATGAGCAAAACCACGCACCAAATGATCAGAACAATCAAAGATACGAAGGTCGAAGATACGAGCGCTGATATGACAACCGACGTGGAGGCTATGGAGGTCAAGGTTGATTCTTTGGGAATCGAGAAAACTGACCATGTTGACCCATCCAATGTTTTACATGTTATAAGGAGGGACACCGACATGCAAACTGTCCATACAAAGACGGAACTGACCTCAAATTTTGTACTAGTTGCGGAGTAGGAGATCACTCATTAGAGGATTCCCCTACCATGCAGGAAAAAATAAATAAAAAGAAAAATGTTAATGTCTTGTCATGTATGTAAAAAAATGATGTAATAAATACAAATAATTTGCATATCGTAACTCGACAAGGGACAAAAATAGGAAGCGATAACCCACGAATCAACAAAATAAAAGAAAAGAATGTCTACCATGATCCGGTTAAAGAAAAACAAATATATAAAGATGCAACAAATATATTTAGAGAATTTACTCGACAGGAAGAAGAAGATGATAATCAACAAGACGCAGTAAAAGAGCTAATAAAGTTGGTACAAAAATATAAAACAATATCACAATTCATCGACTTACTGTATAAAATAAAACACAACAAAGACACCGAAAAACAAACAAAGAATTTCTGTAGCTTAAACCAAAAAGATAAAAGTGATGCCGACCCACTTGTCAACTTGAAAATTGAAGGATACCATGTCCGACAAGTTGTACTCGATTTTGGATCACAGGTAAACATTATGACTCGACACACATGGGAACAGTTAGACAGACCTCGACTATATGAGTCAGGTATATACCTAAAACTAGCTGACCAAGGCCTAATTGAACCTATTGGAGTCTGGAAAAATGTTGAAACCACAACTAAGGGAATATCAACCAAAGTCGACTTCAAAATTATTGACCCTAAGGAAGGATCCAACTCATTCCCAGCGTTAGTAGGTCGACCTTGGGGAAAAAAGATGAAAGCATCGATATCCCTAGATAAAGAGAGAATAAAATTAAAAGGAAACAGACAAAAGGTCATTGTACCTATTCATCCATCCCAAGGAGAACCTTGGACAGAACTTATCGATGAAGAAGTTGATATTCGACAACTTTATCAGATACAAAATAATGCAGATTATACAGAACCTAATATCTTAGTAGGATATAATTTAGATGCAACATTATATGATTGGGAAGTCGAGAATTACGAAACACAAGCAAGAGGGTGTTGGACTATCCAAAAAGTACAGAAAAATTCCACCCAACAGTGCTTCATAGTGTCCATTATACAAAAAATATTTGAGAAAAAAATTAGGGAATACCCTACTTTAAAACCTACAAATGTAAATAATACACAAATACCAAGATATAAGGAAAGAGAATCACCAGTCATGCACATAGAACAAGTGTCCAAAAATATTGGTGAACATGGTCGACTACAAAGTTTAGTAGAGACTTTTACAGGACAAGCTGCTAGATGGTGGGATACCCATCAGACAAGATTGCAGACTTGGACAACAGCTTCGACTTACTTTGTAGAAAGGTTTGGAGGAAAGAAGTTAACCAACCAAGATTAGATACCTATTTTAATTCAAGGACATAATCCAGAAGACCATATTAAGACATGTGAAAAATAATGGAGAAGACTTGGGTACAAATATGAATGTGCATGGCCACATCTGTTCCCATCAACCCTCGTCGACTTACTAAACAAATGGTATAAGATGGAAGAAGCCCGAGGTGAAACATTCCTATGGCATGAACTCAGAGAAAATTTTATCAACGATTTCAACTTTATACCACAAAATAAAAATTTGGTTGAAACAACAAAGCAGATTCACGAATTTATACAGCTGACAGAAAACAAACCCTTAAAAGAGAACCTGTAAACAATGGACTGTAACAATATACAAACCGGGACATTGCCACAGTTGACAAGACTACAGTTGAAAAATGAAAATACAGAAGGGAAAAACTTTAGATGGAAATAAAACCATTTCGAAACGACCAAACCTATTCGCACAGTACTCAAAGTTGGAACAACCGATAAGGACGATACCCACCGAATGACTGCAGCCGACTTCCCTGCCACATTCTCACAGTTTAAAGAAGGAAGTCGACCAATCAATGAAGCCAAAGCACCAAAATGGCTAGATGCTAAGGTGCAGGAAGGCTCATGGGAAAAACTATGGGCCGAGATAAAAGAATGGGTGTACATCGACAAGAATCCTACCCAAGCTACAGAGAAAATACAACACAGTTCCATTGTAAATTATGCCAACGCGCCGCTCATGGCCAGCTTCGGTGGCACAAAATAAACAGCAGTCAAGTTTGTCATAAGCCAATACCACAATGACCGATTTTACTTTGACCAACCGGTCGACATCTCTAAGGAAGTCATTTCCCAATTAGTAGGGCTATCAAACAAAGGAGACCTAGTACCAATCGGTATAAAAGAAGGACTAGTCGAAGAATTAACAAGGTCAGCATCGAGAAAAAACTCGAAAGGACTAATTATTGGTCACATAACACATCGAATGGCACAGATTGTGGCCAAAATCATAGCGATTACACTCATAATGGCAGGTCATGGAAGCGAACTCAAACTAGATATGTTGGAAGCAGTAGACACCATTGCAACCAATGGAAAGATATATAGATGGGATAAGTATGTCACATACATCATCAAAAACATATGTGAGAAATGCCAAGAGACGAGAGGAATTATCAGGTTCTCATCCCTTATCTTATGGATAGTAATGTTCGCTATTTTCCCTGAAGGAGACAAAAATTTTCAAGAACCGACAAAATTCCATATGTGGAGATTCAAAGTGTTCTCCCAGAAAGGAACAATGAAGGAGCTTGCGAATGGGAAACTGCTGTTGGAAAACTGGCTCCATCAGCTAAAAGTCCATACAACCAGATGGAGGGTGCCTCAGAACATCCAACGAAGTTTGCCTAAAAAGGCCCACGTTCAGCGAGAGCTTGACCATACCGTAGTGTGGTACATGCAGGGTGTAAAATCAAATGCAAAGACCCTCGACTATTATCCGTCAGTCGAATCGATATTTCAGGAACTATCTCGACAGGCAGGAACAAAGATACCAATACTAGCAAATTCAAAGGTAATAGACTTCTCAATAGAGGAACCATTGATAAACCAAGAGAAGGAGGAGGATTATGAACTTAATCTATACATCAGTACCTTCGTGTCGGAGGAAGCACTGGTTGAAGGCACTATTCAACTACAGATTATAATCAAACCTCTGACGACACAAAGGGAAGAAACACATGCAGAACATTAGGTAACCAATCTAGCTGAAGAAAATCTCATCCCGACTCAAATATCAATGAAAGGGATAGAAACTGAAAATCCAGAGTATGTTGTCACCAAAGAGATTATCACCAAATTGTTGAAGGAGATAGCAGCTGCAAGAAAAAGGAAAAGAACACAACAATAGCCACAAGGGAAAGGTAAGCGTAAGCTTATCATTCCAGAGTCCTCAGATGATGACGAGGAACTGGCAGCTATGGCCCTCGACATAATAGAATATTCCACAGCAAACAAAGTGCCAGTAGAAACCCAATTTCAGAAATTTGTCGAGGCAGGGGCATAGCAAGGTCGACCAAAGAAGGCGAGGATCACACAAACTTCGATGCCTAAAAATTTAGTAGATATTGTGTCTACACCACCACCTTCGTCTCCGACAAAAATAACAGAAGAGCTAGTACCAGAACAGCTTTCAATAAGCCCACTCGACTTATGCAAAAGTGCTATGTTGGAGGTTGTGAAGGAAAAGTTCAACCAGGACAGAGACCTCCAGGATTACATCGAAAAATTTCCTGAGATATTCACCAAGGTGCAGAAGCTCTCTACCAAAGCCCCTCTTTTCGAAGTTGGAGGATCCCAACTACCAATTTCCCAACCTGGCCAAGTACTCCAGAGGCCAAAGACGGTGGCAATAATCAGCTCGAAATTCGAAAGGAACCCCAACAAAGAAGCTGAAGTTATCACACATCGGGTCACATCCATCACTCTGACCGACCCTGAACCCCAACCGCTAGCTGCTGAAACGACCGGAGGTGAGGAAGAAGAAAATATGGAGGACATAAATCGATAAATTGACCAACTATTCTCCAACCTGGACTCACCTCCTCAGATCAACAATCCACCACTTGACCATACTTCCACCAATGCAATCACACCTGACCATTCACCAACACCATCACCACCACCCCCTAACTCAGAACCCTTAATTCAACCAGCTGCACCAGAACTACCGCCACCATTAGTAACAATCACATCCACTTCTGAACCCTCTGCACCCAACCAACCAGAAGCACAACTAGATGCAGCAGACATCCAACCAACTCAAACAGAAATACCATCAACCAGTGCTGCACATCAAACAGACAATCTAGACTCGACTCTTGTAGGTACATAGGTGCCAAAAAAAGAAGAACCAGAGAAGCACAAAAAGAAGAAGGACCATCATGGATAGCAAGCAATGGTCCACATCAATATACTTGGGTCAACCACTGCGGTCGATGCAACCAAATTAAGAGATCCAAAGCTAGGACAACTACTGGAAGCACTAGCAGTCGAAGCAAAAACAAAGAACCAACACAAACGTAAGGAGCTAGACAACAAGGAAAAAGAACAAGTTAAGTTCCTTAACAAATGCAGGAACCTGGTCCAGTCTGTGATACCAGGACCGATAGAGGTCAATACCAACAAACCACTAGAAAGAGCTTATCATCTGTTTGAAAGCATGGTGTCAGTGCTCCAAGCACAAATTCAGGACACCAAAGAGGAACAGAAAGAAGAAACCGTTCGACTACTGATGGAGAAACACACAGCCTTTTCAAAAGCCTACAAAGCATTGCAAGATCACATGGAGGAGTCTGTTATCACGAAAGAATTACTGTGAGACTGCCCTACTTACTACGGGTAAGTCTATCAGCAAACTAGGCAGACCTGACAAGAGATCCAAGCACTCGAGAAGAGGAAAAGTACTAACGAAACACTCAGAAGCAAAAATGAAGATCAGATAGTGCTTGAAACAGCTAAACTGTAGAAGCTTGAATGGGAAGCACATCAGTGGGTGCATCAAGCCATCCCAAACTTAGAAAAAGTAGACATCATCTGCCTGCAAATGAAATGACTCATAGAGACAACAAAGGAAAAGGACCAGTTTACGGGTCTCGACATGGGAAAAATAGATGAAATTTCCATTCAAGAGAAAATGTCAAGCTTATCAAGTCTGACTACAATAACCATCGACATATAGAAAATACTACAGAGTTGGACATATTTCCAACATCACCTTGCAGTGACAGCCCCAACAATTGTCGAAGTCTGTGTACAGAAAATACCGACCATCAGACTTCACAGCCCATGAAGATCAAAGCACAAAATAATGACTACTTAGACAGACAAGGTAATTTGGTACCTCCTTATTTCTTCGGGACAAAGAAACATTTTGTTCGTGGGGGAGATGTTGGAGGAGCAAGTCGGTATGTCGAATTGAACAATAGCCGACTTAGTCGATCAGCCGACTAATTAGAGATTAGGTCGGCCACCTAAGGTCGTGTGGGTTGAGTGAACCGACAGGTAGTTATTTTGTAACTGTTTGTAAATCGTCTATATTAGGCCGTTGAGCCAGATGAGAACTTGGTTCAGTTCTTTGCATTGTATGGACCCTCTCATGTTAATATAATCTGTTATTCTACCTACTTGTTCTTATCTCTCGTCTCTATTATGTATGTATGCTTTAGTATGTATTATGGGTAACCCTATGTGATCTGTGAGACTACAACACATAGTAATGTTGTTGTATCGATAGGAAATATAACACGTGTTATCTTTCATTCACATGCAATGTTGTTGATATAAATTTCTTTGTGCTTTTGCTAGAAATAAATCTAACACGTGTTACATTTCCTTCACTGTGCAATGTTATTGTAATAATTGTTGGTATGCTTATGCTAGAAGGAATGGTGACTTGTGTTAGATTTTCTTCATGGTGCAATGAATTTGATGGCAATTTAGTTGTACCCATAAGAAAGCTAACACGTGTATGTTTTCATTCACATGCAATGTTGTTGTTAGAAATTCCCTTGTGTTTGTGCTAGAAGGATGTTAGCTTTCTTTCACTGTGCACAGTCGTTGTAAGGAATTCCCTTGTGCTTCTACTAGAAAGAAACCTATCATGTATTAGATATCCTTCATGGTGCAATGTTTTTTTATGGTAATGTATGTGTACCGATCGGAAAGCTAAAACGGGTTGGATTTCTTTTACATGCAATGTTGTTGTTAGAAATTTCATTGTGATTGTGCTAGAAGGAAAACTAACATGTGTTATATTTCCTTCACTATGCAATGTCGTTTTAAGATATGTATGTGTGCTTGTGCTAGAAGTTAATTTAACATGCATTAGATTTCCTTTATGGTCCAATTTATTTGATGGTAATGTAGCTGTATCGATAGGAAATATAACACGGGTTTGATTTCATTCACATTCAATGTTGTTGCTAGAAATGGTTTTGTGTTTGTGCTAGAAAGAAAGCTAATACATGCTAGCTTTCCTTCATTGTGCAATGTTGTTGTAATAAATGTTTTTATTCATGTGCTAGAATGAAGGATAACATGCATTAAATTTCCTTCATGGTGCAATGAATTTGATGGAAATGTAGTGGTACCGGTAGGAAACGTAACACACGTTAGCTTGCATTCATATGTAATGTTATTGCTTGAAATTACCTTATGGTTATGTTAGAAGGAAAGTTAACACTCATTATATTTCCTTCATTGTTGAACATCGTTTTAAGAAATTCCCTTGTGTTTGTCCTAGAAGAAAAACTAACATGTGTTAGATTTTCTTCATTGTGCAATATATTTGATGGTAAAGTAGTTGTAACGATAGCAATGCTAACATGGGTTAGCTTTCATTCACATGTAATGTTGTTGTTATAAATGTCATTGTGATTGTGCTATAAGGAGAGTTCACACACGTTAGCTTTCCTTCACTATGCAACATCATTATAAGAAATGTCCATGTACTTGTGTTAAAATGAATGCCAGTATGCGTTAGATTTTCTTTCATGGTGCAATGCATTTGATGGTAATGTAGATGTACTGATAGGAAAGCTAACATGGGTTAGATTTCATTCACATGCAATGTTGAGGCTAGAAATGTTTGTGTGCTACTTCTAAAAAGAAAGATAAAACATGTTATTTTTTCTTCATTGTGCAATGTTTTTGTAACAAATATTATTATTCTTGTGCTAGAAGGAAGGTTAACATGTGTTAGATTGACTTCATGGTGCAATGTATTTGATGGTAATTTAATTGTACCGATAGGATTGCTAACAAGCCTTAGCTTTCATTCACATGCAATGTTGTTTCTAGAAATGTCTTTGTGCTTGTGCTAGAAATAAAGCTAGGATGTGTTATCTTTCATTCGTTGTGCAATGTTGTTGTAACAAATGTTGTGATGCTTGTGCTAGAAGGAAGGATAACATATTTTATATTTCCTTTTTGGTGCAATGAATTTGATGAAAATATAATTATATCAATAGGAAAGATAACACACATTAGCTTTCATTCACATGCAATGTTGTTGTTATAATTTCTCTTATGATTGTGCTAGAATGAAATCTAACACGTATTAATTTTCCTTCATTGCTCAGCGTTATTGTAAGAAATTTCTTTGTGCTTGTGCTAGAAGGTATGGTAACACGTGTTAAATTTACTTCATGGTGCAATGTATTTGATGGTAATGAAGTTGTATCGATAGGAAAGCTAACAAGGGTTAGCTTTCATTCACATGCAATTTGGTTTCTAGAAATGTCTTTGTGCTTATGCAAGAAATAAATCTAACAAGTGTTAGCTTTCCTTCACTATGCAACATCGTTGTAAGAAATGTCCTCACGCTTTTGCTAGAATGAATGCTAACAGGCATTAGATTTTATTTCATGGTACATTTTATTTGATGGTAATGTAGTTGTACCTACATGAAACCTAACATGAGTTAGCTTTGTTTCACATGCAATATTGTTGCTAGAAATTTCTTTGTGTTGGTGCTAGAAAGAAAGCTAGCAAGTGTTAGATTTCCTCCACTATGCAATGTTCTTATAAGAAATGTTGTTATGGTTTTGCTAGAAGGAAGGTTAACATGTGTTATATGTGCAATGTATTTGATGTCAATGTAATTGTAAGTGTAGGAAGGATAACATGCGTTAACATTCATTCACATGCAATATTGTTGTTAGAAATGTTATTGTGATTGTGCTAGAGGGAAAGTGAACACGTGTTAGCTTTCTTTCACTCTGCAACGTCATTGTAATAAATTCTCTTGTGCTTGTGCTAGAAAGAAACCTAAAGTGCGTTATGTTTTCCTCATGGTTCAATTTTTTTTTATGGTACTATAGCGGCACCAATAACCAATCTAACACATGTTACCTTTCATTCACATGTGATGCGGTTGTTAGAAATGGTGGTGTTAACACTCTGTTTTCAACAGTCTAATTATGAGCCTGACAGAAGTTTGAGGAGGACATTGGATGCGCTGAAGGAATTAAACATGATTCATAATCAAAGGCTAAGATTGATTGGATGACAGATCAATGATGTTGAAACATTTCACACGGCGAACATGCCTGACCAAAGCCAGTTTTCCAGATTGTGAAATAGTTTAAAGGACGGAGGCATCTAATGGCTGAGAATGGGATCCAAGAAGATCTACGGTCTCAGTCGATTTCACAAAACAAACTTGTGCGGGTAAAGTCACGATTTCAAATCGCGAAGGGTGGTACTGACCCCAAATATCAATGGTCATGACAAAGAAGGAAAGAAATCTATGGTCATGGTCTATTTCACAATGCAAGCTAGCAAGGTTGAAGACTAGGATCTCGCATTGCAAAAATTAGTAGAGCCCACTCAGATCAACGGCTACATGAAGAGGTAGATGGCGATCGACGATTGAGAGCAATCCTTGGTATAAAATTGCTAGTTGAATCCAGAGAAGAAAGTTGGTGGCAGAAATGATGAAACATGGACGGTGGGCATAAAATATTCCTCAAATCGGAGGGCTAAGGAGACCTCCACGCTACAGGTATCATATTCAGTGCGGAGATGACAGTGGAGGAGACGTTCATATGTGTAATCCACCTCTTGGAGGATGTATTGATACCCCCGAATGTTGTCTTTGATAAACCTGAGGCGAAGGTCCCATCCAATAATGCTAACTTCCTCGACTCCACAGGGCCGACACGTAGTTTCTGTGGGAAAAAACAGTGGGGAAATAGGAGGTGCAGGTTTTGAAACGGTGAATTAAACATCTACACAAACTGTGAACTGAGTCCACTCAGTGCCACCATCACAGTGAGTGAAAAGGAAAGAAAGGCCAATCCACAGTCCTTGAAACTAGCTTGGCATCCACGCAGAAAGTGCTTAGAATCCTATCCATTGTCAGATAATATAATTGAACATCAGAAGAGAATATCCCCAAAGTGGCGTCACATGGGATGTTGTCACATCGATCAGTGTTCAAGACTAAAGCCATCTCCAGGCCATTTCAGCTTTCCCTATATAGCTCTATCTTCTGAGGTTACTGAGATATGAAAATGTACAAATGGTGAGAGCTGAAGGTTGAACTCCGAAGAGTGTTAAGTCCATTCGTAGATAGCCATGGCTGTGTGGTTTGAGAAGTTAGTTCAACAAGGGGTATTAATGGTTGGTGAACATGAACTTATGTTTCTTTGTCGTCCTGGTTATCTACACCAGGAAGTCTCCAACCATCGGGGCACATATCTTAAGCACCTAGGGAAGTTCAACTATTTCCACATCTCCCTACCCTTAGATGCACTGTGCTTGGGATTTTACATCCCAGGGACGTATCTCCGACACCACCAGTAGCTTTCATGACCTCCGAAGTCCTAACATACAATGATGGCAGAGCTGTTGGAGCAAATGCTCAGTCTAGGATAATGGAGGTCCGAAGCCTTCATCACCACCCCTATGATCTCCACTTAACGACCTTGCCCCAGACGAGGAGGAGGTCAAATGCACACCCAACTACGTGGCCTGCAATAAAACCCTCCTGGTAGGAAAGAGAGATCAGTACAAAGATGATAAACCTCTTAAAATGTCTATCATCATCAAGTGCATGGCCACCCTTTTCCCAGTTTCCTCCTATAACCATGTTACCAAATGAAGGAAGGGCTGGGAAAATTTCAAGCACCGAGGCACAGGCCTTCTTGTCAGCCTTTGAGTGGCATGGTCTGAAAGAAGCAGGCCAGTCAAAGGAGGAAGAAAGGCATGTCTGAAACGGTCCAAGTTGGTGATCGACCGATGTCAGGAAACATAGGGGTCACTTTCATGTACCAGGATAAAGAAAACTCTGCGTTATCAGTCTGTGCTACCACATGCTACAGTTCCATAATGTTTGTTTATATTTTTAAAATGCGGCAATAGTTCCACTCTCTATACTATTAATGCATGATTGTGACTGGAAACAGTCTCTAGGTTTGTTTCGGAGAATAGTCTCTAGCACTATAATAATATAAATACACACCCGATGGAGGGAGATGCAGGGTTGGAGGATTTGGAAACCTTCAAGGGCTGAGGCTCTCTGTTGTAAATAAGATCTAATGCCTGTGTTATGAATAAAATTGTAGAGGAAGAGATGTCTCTTAAGACAGAGTCTCATGTGTCGTTGCTTCTTTCAATATGTATTTTCTTTATGTAAAATGTATATCCTATTTCCATTCTAGTTTGTTCATTGCTTTCATGTCTGTAACTCAGTGTATAACACTTCGAAATTCATACTTTCTATGATCCACCTGTTGTTTCAGACATTTATCAAGTTTTCTTCTAAAGTCGCGTGGAAATCATCTTGCTGGTGCTCCATGCGATGGGCTATTCTCTCTCATCCTCTAACCACCCGCTAAATATCTCCTGATTGTGAGATCGATGGAAATATTTCCTCCATATGCAACCCCGCGCCATTATTTTCCTCATGCAAATGTTCCCTACTCAGGTTTTCAACTCTATTTCCAATGGTCCCTTGCCCTGATAATCCCACCTACATCTCACGTCACTCTACTTTGTCCCATTTCAGGAGTCCGGTCTTCTAACCATCCTTGAATGAATATCTTACATGGAGTAAAATCTAAATACAAGCGAGAGATCCCTCTTTGATTGCGCAAGTCCGGAGGCGCAATCTAAAGTGGTTCTGTTGTTACTTAGGAGTGGGCCTTCCCTCAACCTTGGCGCTCAAATCTCGGTGCTAACAAAATGGCACCATTGCTGGGGACAAAATTGAAGATCCTCCCTGGGAAAAATGACATGGTTTTAGATCTGATTGTTGATGGTGAACAATGATCAGACATCAAGAAGGTTGAGCACTTTTCACCTGGCGACTCCACTCTTGAAGGGTTCAGACTTCAGTGACTCCACTGGTGGTACGACCCATAAATCGAATGATCAGAAAAAATATAGGTAGGCTGCGTTTAAAAAGTGAACCTCTTGTAAGGCTCGAAGAATGCATGGTGGAAGGTCAAGAGGCTCGAGTCTACTTTTCTTCCAAGAAGCTTTGTCTCATCTTGTAAGTTTATTCTTATCCTTCCCTAAATTTATCAGAACAGTCTTCTATGGTTCAACTCATTCTGAAAAGAGCTATGAATACATTCATGTTTATCCTTATTTATGAACCGAAGGCGTTGCATCATCTTATACATCTGGTTTGGACTTAGATTTTTCTCCAGAGGCCCATGACGTCAAAGGTCACCCCTATGAAATTCATGAAACCTCGGTCAATAGCGTAGCTATTGCGCCTAATCTGGTCTCTCCCATTTCTCCAAATCGGTATAAAACATTACAACTACCTCCCATCCTCTATGATTTTCCTGCAAAACATCACAAGCACCTCCCCAAATTTGATGGAGAATCCAAAGACTTCACTGCTGAGAAACATTTACAAGCCTTTGAACATTTCTCTGACCTTTTTGAAATAGAACATGATGATGTCTGCATGAGGGATTTTGCCCAGTCCTTGCAAGGAGGTGCTAAAGAATGGTTCAAGCACTTGTAGCCTAAGTCCATCAATACTTGGGAACAATTTTCTTGCACCTTCTTAAATTTTTGGGGTCAGAGAAGGCCATTGGATCAAATACTTTCACAATTTTATTCCCTGAAGAGACATGAGGGTGAGACCTTATCTAGTTTTAATAGAAGATTTTCCAACTTTTATTATAACATGCCTAAGGAAGTCCGACCTCTGGAGAACGCTGCTAAGATATATTATGCAGCCACCTTTCCTCTTGAGCTATCCTTGCTTCTTTTGGAAAGAAAACCAACCACTCTGTAGCATATGTTTACTGATTGTTTGGAGGTTGAGGAAAACCTTAAGATGTCCAAGAATTTGTGAGATCAGGACAGCGGTGGTGAGATAAAAGATACATTAAAATTGGTTGGGCCCTACAAGCATAATGAAAAGGTCCCTATTCAGCTAAAGCTTTCTATTGGTATAAATAAAGGTAACTGACCCGATACAAGAACATGTGATCCTGCAGGTCTGTTCTCTGAAGATTGCGACCTGCGCCACCCCAAATCTGTACATGAAGATTTTAAGAAGGAATTCGGTGCTCCTGTGTACAATGAATATGAGGAAGAATACCTGCGAACTGTACCTAAGGAGCTGGCTATTAAACTTGGACCTGCTGATGGAGAGGACCAAGATTCTATGCGAAGTCGGGAGGTTAAAGTAGAGAAGGGCGATAAGGGCACAAAAAGTGATAGCCTACCCTTGTGTTATGCCTCTTTTGAATTAATACGACACATGATTAAAGCCTCTAAGAAAAATTAGATAGAATGGGAGATGATGCAGTCACTACTACATTTCGACCAAAAATCCGACGGCCGTCATGTCGGATTTTCGACACTTCCCTGTCGCATGTACGACACTTTGGTTTTTTTTTAAGCGTCGGAAACTTGTCGTTGGTTATCCGACACCTAAGTAACCGTCGGTTGAATGTACATTGTCGGTTATCCGACACTTATTAAGCGACGGTAGGAAAGTTTTTTAAAAAAATTACTGCAGATGTCCGTCGGTTAAGCGACGAAGATGAACATTAAGCGTCGCTTAAGCGACGGTAGGGAAGTTTAAAAAAAAAAAATTACTATAGATGTCGCATCACCGACACCTATAGGCATCGCTTAAGCGACGGTATGGCATTTAAAAAAAAAATATTGTGTTGTTTTTTTTTTGGTAAGAATAACTATCATGTTCAGGGTAGGTTACTCTACAAGATGGAAAATATTTTAAACATACAGAAATTGCCACGCTGAATGACATACAGAAATTTCTCTTGCTTTGGCTCTAATAATTTGATCAATGATGCTATACATACATTCATTTCATCACCTCTTCTAAAACCGTTCACCCATTTTCCAAGTATCCACCATTTCAGGCAAACATTCCTGTTACTGATTTGATTCTTACACAGAGCTGCTTTGACATATTCACTCTGTCAAGACATTGCACACTAGATGAAGCTTAATTCCTTTATTATTTGCTTG
>LPNX010209268.1:389432-405119 GCA_001517045.1 Pseudotsuga menziesii | reverse complement strand
CATCATCATCATCCTCATCATCATCACCATCAACATCATCATCATCATCATCATCCTCATCATCATCCTCATCATCAACATCATGAACATCATGAACATCACCATCATCCTCATCATCATCAGTCATCATGCCCATCGACATCGTGAACATCATCATCATCATCCTCATCATCATCACCATCAACATCATCATCATCATCCTCATCATCAACATCATGAACATCATGAACATCCTCATCATCCTCATCACCATCAACATCATCCTCATCATCATCATTACCTTCATCATCCTCATCCTCATCCTCATCATCATCATTCATCATCATCATCCTCATCCTCCTCATCACCTTCATCATCCTCATCATCATCATGAACATCATCATCATCCTCATCATCATCCTCGTCATCATCATCATCACCATCATCATCGTCGTCATCATCATCATCATTCATCATCACCATCAACATAAAAAACATTTAGAATAATTAAAAAATTTACACTTTATTGTAAATATATATTTGAAAAAATTTCCTTTGAAATGTAACTTATATGTCCATCTCCTTTTTATTATTATTTAATCATTATCAATTATCCATTAATAACAAATTTTAAACTAAAACAACTTTATTTGGATTAGCTTATTGTTGAGTGGGGTTTTATGATGTAATGGTTGATCCATTTATTATAACATGTTCTTTTACACTTTTCCATTAATATGTATTCCTTTTTTATTTATTTTTCTAACCTATATAATATTTACATATTGGAATGATCCAATTCATAATATAAGTGTTAAGTTCAATTTAGATAAATATTCTATCTTTTCCCTAAAACTCTATGGAAATCCTAGAAGAATAAATATGTAATTTAGTTAAATTTTCTATGCCTTCCCTGCTAAGGAATTTTCAATAAAATATTAGATATTTTCTTAAGAAAATACTCAATCATTTCCTTGGGTAATTTCTTGTTCTTTTACCCTTTTCCATTAATATGTATTCCTTTTTTATTAATTTTTCTAACCTATATAATATTTACATATTGGAATGATCCAATTCATAATATAAGTGTTAATTTCAATTTAGATAAATATTCTATCTTTTCCCTAAAACTCTATGGAAATCCTAGAAGAATAAATATGTAATTTAGTTAAATTTTCTATGCCTTCCCTGTTAAGGAATTTTCAATAAAATATTAGATTTTTTCTTAAGAAAACACTCAATCATTTCCCTAAGTGGGTAATTTCTTGTCTAGCAATACTTAAGGAATAATAGTGCACTTATACTTTATTGGTTAAATAGAGACCAATACTAATTTGTTTTCCTTTCGGTATCTAAGATACCATGATGATATATGTCATCATTTAAGGATTTAGTAGCATTTACCCTTCCCTAGTTGATTCATTTGTTGTAATGTCCCAAAATTTGGCCATGGAACACAAGTGCCTAAGTCACTTAGAGTTGTTCATGTTTATTCACCTAGGGGGTGATTTGGGCTAAGTATTTGCTAATCCTAAGGTCCAAGTTGGAAATAATTCAACAATGATAAATTGGTATATGAAAATGCATTATGGAGATGGTGAACCTTAATGTATTCATCAAACGAGCTAAAAGATTGATGTGGTTGAATTATTGAAGAAAATGCCAAAGTTTGGCATTCGCAAGGTTTGGAATAATCATTGGTGGAAAAGTCCAAGGAATTTCAACTCATATTAGTGTGGACAAGGATAATATTGTTGAAGGACAAGGATAATGCTAGTGTGGACAAGGATAATATTGTTGAAGGACAAGGATAATACTAGTGTGGACAAGGATAATATTGTTGAAGGACAAGGATAATACTAGTGTGGACAAGGATAATATTAAAAATTGAAAAAATATGAAATGTAACTTTAAGTCCATTTCTTATCCGCGAGATGTAGAACAGTTGGTGGCGGAGTATGGTTAAGATGCCCCCTAAGCTGGAAGGTCACCGGTTCTAATCCCCTCGGATACCTAAAATCCAACCATGTTAAGGGTTGGTGCGGTCCAGGACGGGTGCGATCCCCGGGTGATTTTGACGGCTTAGATGCCCCTGGTTTGTGGCCACTCAGCCAATGGCAACCCTGCTAGTCAGGGGGGTTCCACCACTTTGCCAACAAAAAAAAAAACTTTAAGTCCATTTCTTTTTAATAGATTGGGATTTGAAATTAAATTTTTATGTATTATAAAAATGAAATAAGCCGTGCACCCACTTGTATTAAATTTTGATTAGATTATACAAGTTGATTACGTTTATCCGTGCACCCACCCCATTAATTGTGGTTGAAGATATCGCGTGCACGTTTTGGTTATACAAATCGCGTACGCGTTTTTATTGGTCAAATCGCGTGCGCGTTTTGGAACTGTTAAAACAGTGAATTGTCATTGTCCGAGAGCAACTTCACTGCGTGTTTTCTAAAAATTTCAATTACTGCGCGATATCTTTTAAGAGCACGAGCCTTTCTTTGAAAATACTCACAATCTACACCATCTCCATCATTCTTTTTGTTATGCAGGTGCAACATTGAAGACGTATTCCATGGTTGAGGAGCACACAGGATAAGATATCAAGCTTCAATGTCATTTCATGGTGATGGTGGATCTAACTTTCATTTGCTTATTATTCAAGAGAACCAAAGGTAAATTTTCCCATTCATTGTTGTTTTGATGGGAAATATGAACAATTGAGAAGGAAGATTGAAGCACCTTGAAGGATTAATAGTTATATTAAAGCAAGTTAAAGGTTTGGAAGCTTGTAATTGAGGAGCAACAAAAAAAAAGTATATTGACATTGATCATTGTGGTGATGGGGAATGTACGTAACCGAGGAAGAAAATCAGCAAGGAAGAAGAGACCTCAAGAAGTCATCGAAGAAGAGAAAGAAAAGAAAAGAATAGACATGATGAATCAGAGGCTTTCTTTGGAAACTAATCCAAATCCAATTATAGAGGATACAACGGTTCATCCTATTAATCCAACACAAGAAGAAATTATGCATTCACTAGAGGGACCATCTCAAGTTGCTACTGAAACACCAGAGCATATTGTTGATGCACTAGATGATAGAAATCCAACCCCCTTACCTCCATTAGAAAGCACACATCGAAGAACTCCGAAGCGTATACAAGTTGATGAAGGAATCCTCAATTCCATTGAAGGTATGCTATCTAAACGTAGTATTGCTTATCAAACTCAACAGATACTGAATAAATATTTTGATTCTAAATGTGATGGAGATAAATGTAGATTATTTTTATCATTGCTAAAATCTAGGGGCATGAATATTGTTAGGAAATCATTAGGGATAAAGATGATAAAGGCTTCTGGACCAAGTTCTCATATAGTTAAAAGCTTAGTAGATGCCTTTGGTAAAATTGGTAAGAACACATGGTCAAAGGACCGCAATGCGGCTCGTCGTGTGTTGTCACAAGCAATTGTGAATAAGAACACCAGGGTCCTTGGTTTTCTCAAGCCTACATCTAAACTAGTTAATTTGAATGTAAAAACCCTCCGCAGGTATTCTATTAGAAGAGAACATCTCGACACAACCACCCAGACAAATTTTTGGGCCTTTACTGGTCGATTGCCACATCGTGACATGAATCTAGTTGATGCGGTAAAGGGACTAGTGCAGAGTTTTTGGCATGATCACACAAGGCCTTCTTCAAACCGGAAGGATGTACTAAAACTAAGAAGGGGTTCAAAGGACCGTGAACCACATATTAAGCATATTCTTGATATAACATAGACAGAACTATACGAGAAATTTAGGAATGAACATAGACAATTGAATTTGGGGCAAATATATTTTGAGAAATGTAAGCCCTGGTATGTTAGAATAAATACTCTTCGTAACACTTGTTGTTGTAGATACCATGTAGAATATGAATATTACTATGAAACATTTTTGTACATTCGTCGTGTGTTGCATACTAACCATGTGCAGGATTGCTCCTTGACAATACCACCAACCTCATCAAGAGAATTCATTCATAGTATCATGTGTAATAAGCCTGAGGGGCAAACTTAATATGCAAAATCCTGTTTGGATGGAACTTGCTCCAACTGTGCTGTGTTATAGCGGATTCAACCACACTAGATGAATCACACATTGTATGGCCTTCCCCTGTTTTCACGTCCCCGTCCCTCAACCGGCGAAGAGGACGCGACGAACACATCAAACACAACCGGGAAAATGGCCCCATGAACATAATCAAAGAAATCAATGCTGGACATAAAATTTACAAGCATACACAGATGCAAAATTCTTCAATCATACAGCGGAAGCAACACAAATACATTCCAGCATTTGACATCAATATAAATTACAGAGATGAAGTAACCAGCGGTACTTATCTTTTGATGAAGAATTCACCCGCAACCAGCTACATCGCTGTAACGTTCCACCCAACCATAGGCCAGTGTGCTCATCAGTCTCTCAGCAACCCTGCCACCCCCGTGCTGGGCATGGTTCCTCCGGAATAAGGGTCACTTACAGGCTTACACATAGCCAAGGGGCACAAATATCAAGCCAACACAACTGGGTTTCACAAGCTTTCAACAGACAAGCCAAGCCAGCACAGTCCGACGACTAACCATTGCACTCAGGAAATTACTCAGCTATCACATCTTAAACAGGGAAAACGAATTCTGAGTCATTCTTGGCCCTATCGTGGCCAAAATGACTCTCACTCGAATTTACAACAGCCCCAGACGTAACAGTAATGACATTCACAATAGGGGGAAAACTACAGCCCCGAATCTATCAGTGAGCACAACTTACAACCGGAAAAAAAACGACCCAAATAGCCTGTGAGACAGCCAAAAATGTGAATGGCCCTTAACAGCCAGTCGTGGATGCAAGAGCACGGCTCTCAGCTCTCCATGTGCGCCCCAAACAGAAGAATACCTGTGCATGGTTAAACAATCCGAACTAGCAAGGAAAGGAACAGACAATGGAGGCCCTGCGTGAGGAAAAAATGGCTCCGTTTTTGTCCGTGGATGCACACACAGCAGGAAGGACGCGAATTTGCAGTTCGTGGGTGCTCAGCAACTCATGGGGGAGAGGAAGAAAACCTGCGTGAGACCCAAAAACGCCCCAAAACCTGTGCGTGAGGAGGATCCAGAAACAAAACCGGGGTGAGAGTGAACTGACCAGGGATGAGTGCGTGAGGGAGAAGAATGGGCAGACGTGGGTGGAGTGAGCAAGTGGGTAAGGCTGACAGCCTGCCACAACCATCACCACTTCAGCAATAACTTCCCCAACCACCAGCTGAAGCATTAAAGAGGTTAACAAGGGAAGATGGAAAATCAACAAGGTGACAAAACATGGGTTTTTCCCCCATAAACCAAGGTTTGACATCCCCCACCCCTTATCCTTTGGAACCATTCCCTTTTCATTCAACGTTGCACTGCCGTAGCTGGTTGTGGTTTTAGTTTATTTGATGTGCGTGTTTACATGATGCCAAATTATAATGTGCCTTATAGCACAGCGTACCATCGGCAATTATCCCTATTGCCGAAACATAGTCAACAAAATCGATGGTGGGGCTTTTGCCTTGAGCTCCTCACCACGATTAATTACAATATATACATCATGCGAACGGGGTCAAAACCGGGGACATTACACCTGTCTTGCTGCAGACTCATCAGCCCCTATGGATTACTTTTTGTCTTTTGATGTGTCCTTGATCATCCCTAAAAACATAAGAAAAGAGATATACGCGGATTTTTCGGGATCTACTTCAACCGTCCGGAATAAGGTACGAGGTTCGATCCTCATTGAGCTTTCCAATCTTCAGCTTGAATTGACATAATACTTCCTCAACAATAAGTAAAAAATACAAGCATACTATATATCATGGTGTTAGATCTAATCTAGAATATATAATCAATAATGTAAAAGCATTTGACATATTCCAATGGATACAATATTCTTTCAAATACACATTACTGGACAGGAAAAGATATTTCTATTAATATGAATCAGAGATTACAAGTGACAACCTCTGACAGCACGTCTGCGAATCGGAGAAATTGAATCCCCCACTTGGGCCTCCACCACCTCAATCCTCCATCACTCAGATAGCAAGCTCACTAGCAAAAGGCAAGCTTGGGAAGAACACAATAGTGCTCCAAGGGACAAAGGGATGCAGACTCAAGCATAAGTTCTGGCAACAATGGACTATAGTTTCGTTACTCTCAATTCTCTCTTATGCTTTCAATGTCTCAAGGGGTTCCTTATATATCTTTTCAAAGGGATACTGAAAGGTCAAATCCATGCAATCTCAAGGCATATGGAAGGCCAGGAGTCATATGAGTCGGATCCAAGTCAAGGAACGCTCCAAAAGGATTTGGATTATGTACACATCCCGATGTACGCGACTATAGGGGTAATATCTGCGTATGTACACGGTTATCGGGGAAAAACCACGTATATCACTTTTCTTATGTTTTTAGGGATGATCAAGGACACATCAAAAGACAAAAAGTAATCCATAGGGGCTGATGAGTTTGCAGCGGGACAGGGGAAGGCCATACAATGTGTGATTCACCTAGTGTGGTGGAATCCGCTATAACATGCTGGAATGGCATTATTGATCCAATGTATGCACGAGACTGGAGACAATGAATTTGGGAATATGGTTACAGACATGAAAAGTTTCAAATATATCAGCTATGAAATAGTCCCAGGGAAAGAAAGCAAAAAAAATACAATTGGTGACATCTCAGGTACATGCATGTATCTATAAAATTATGTTCAAAACAATTGCATTTCATTCGTTACTTACAAAAAAACTTGATATTGAGATCATTTTGTGTCAATAGGGAGAATTTAGTGTCTTCGTTAAGGAATTTATTGAAAAGACACGTCAATATGTTCAGCATGTCCACTTGGCACGATGAGAAGTTTAGAGTATGCAGAGATACATTTCCTCATGGTACTATACTTTCAGTTGTTGATTTTGCCAAGAACTACACTCTGCAACCTCAAAATGAGATCCAAAGTCAGTATTATCACTTTGAGCAGGTTTCCTTGATGGTGCATATCACATATAGGCATGGCCCGAACAGTAGTGAAGAGCAAAGAGAAATTCTAAAGGAATATCACTTCTACATAAGTGATGATAGGTGCCATGACTTCCACTATGTACGTCATTGCTTCATCATGTTCTATGATCATTTGAAGGGTAGGAACATACAGATGGATCAACACTAGATTTGGTCTAATGGATGTGCTGGTCAGTTAAAAAATGCACGCATTATTTAATAATTGTGTTCATTGCATAAAAACTACAAAGTTCCACATATGTGGAACTATTTTGAGATTGGGCAATGTAAAGGAGAGCATGATGGAGCTGGAGCATGTGTCAAAATATCCCTACGAAGAGAGGAATTGAAATTATCTACAATATCTACTATTCGAAATGCTTAATCTATAGTCAGGTGGTGCATGTCAGTAATGGGAGAGGAATCAGCTATGCGAGCAGAATCCACAAGAAAGAGACATGTGGAAAGATTTTTTTGGGAGGTGGTAGACATAGATCGTTCACATGCATGGGAAATGCAAGACTGTTCCTGGCACTCGTGGCTTTCATTCGGTTCGAAGTTCTGATAACCCAGTATTTGAAATTTGGACCAGAAAAATCGCTTGTTTTTGCCCACCTTACTGTGATGGTGACTGGGATGTGTGTGAATCATTGGATTGGGTTGATGGATGGGATCGCATATCACTTCCACTTGATCAACGTGCAATTGTTGATTTAACTCCATTGGAAGAAGACCAATCGTCTATTTCTATAGATTTTGATCATATATCAGACCTTGTACAACCTGGTATGATGCATTTCCTTAACATTTTTTTGTTAAATTTACGTAGTCTTGAAACTCACATTAATGGCCTTGTATCACACGAAAAATATTTGATCATATACCTATAATCATACTATGCAGGACACATATACGCAGTGGTTGCCTCAAAAGATAGTGAATGGGGTGGTGATTACTGGTTGGCACGCTATATAGAGGGAAAGCAAACCCTCATTATGTCCATGACTGATGATGAAAACAACCACTTCCCCACTGGGTCTATGGTTGTTAAAGGTGAATACCTTACACATGACAACAATGCAAGAAAGAAGAGTGGATATGTTTATAGGGATTACAAACCAGGTGCAAGTGTGTATCACTTTACCAACTTAATCATTGGTACAAAACTCCAGGTACGAACAATGCCTAGACGAAATTCATCGAAGGTACGCTACTTCTTACCGGATACAGAGCACGACAAACTAATGGAGACAATTGTTATAAGAGATGATCCGGAGGACTTGGTTGTATGATAATAGGTGGGATCTAGCATGATGAGGTATGTATCATAATTTAAATTTCCCCATGTATGTTTCTTATGAATATGTCAATTTTGTGTTCTTGATATGCAAAATTTTCCATAATGTTGTCTATAAATATGCCAAAAGTTCTCTTGTATGTCAAGTTAATGAACATGCCAAATTTCGCATGCCTAAGTAAAGATATGGTGCGTATATATATAAAGACTTTTCACTGAGAGAATAACAAGCATAGCAATAACATAAGCACATCACATGAGACAAGAGACAGAAATACTTTTGATCGGGGAAACCATAAATGGAGAAAACCCCACAACTTCCTCTAAGATAGTATCACCACAAGATGTGAAACCCAAAACAGTAAGATGACCTCCCAACACAGCAATAGCCTTCTGTCTTCTGTCAAGCCCAAGTATTTCCTTCTCCAAAGGTGCGCCACACTTGAGAGAGCAAGTGATGTAATTCACAAGTGATAAATAGAGAGACTCACACTCTCTATTTATATTAGTCAGTTCACTTGAATTGCCATTTCACACGTAGGCTCGACCTAATAATTACTACTCGAGCCTACACCTTAATTAGTGTATAATAACTCAAGTGCCCCGAAACTGTGGGGACTTACCTAATGACTTGATATGACTTGTTTACATTATTAATCCTCTCGATCGGAACATCGGGGCATGACCACATGACTCAAATACATAATAGAGACATCCCGGAATAAACATCGGGTTACAATACATAAGATACATAGAAGAATACATTCCAAAGTTACATATACATCAACACTCCCTCTTAACTAGGAAGGTATTCTTTCAACACAATTTTCAGCACTGGTCTTCTTCTCTGCATCAACTGGATCATCTCATCTTTAAGTCATCTTTGTCTTCAAGTCATCTAGATCTGGATCATCTCTCGATATGGATCATCATCATTGCTGGATCTGGATCATCACTCGATCTGGATCTCATCACTAGACTAGATCTGGATCACACTCGATCTGGATCATCATCACTGCTGGATCTGGATCATCATTCGATCTGGATCTCATCACTAGACTGGATCTGGATCATCACTCGATCTAGATCATCATCACTGCTGGATCTGGATCATCACTCGATCTGGATCTCATCACTAGACTGGATCTGGATCATCACTCGATCTAGATCATCATCACTGCTAGATCTGGATCATCACTCGATCTGGATCTCATCACTAGACTGGATCTGGATCATCACTCGATCTGGATCATCATCACTGCTAGATTTGGATCATCACTCGATCTGGATCTTATCACTAGACTGGATCTGGATCATCACTCGATCTGGATCATCATCACTGCTGGATCTGGATCATCACTTGATCTAGATCTCTCAGAGTCATCATAAATGGATCTGGATCATAGCTCGATCTAGATCTCCTCTGGTCATCATCAAGTGTGTACTATCTCGTCATAGGAATTTCTACAGAGCTAGCCCTTTTTCATGCTGGTTGTAGGCCTACTCTCATGTAGGTCTTTGCCCAGCACTTACATCTGACCTGCTCGTTAGAAAGGCACGCCCAGCACTTACATCTGACGTACTCGTTAGAAAGGCATGCCCAGCACTCACATCTGATCATGTAGTAAACTACAATCACATCAGAAAGGCCTAGCACTTATATCTGACCTACTCGTCAGAATGGCATCACATCCACCCAGGCTGGAACCACCTCCGCCACAATGATGAAAGAACTCTGTTCTCTTCACCCAGGCTGGAGCCACATCTGCCACAATGATGGAAGACTTTCAACCAGGCTGGAACCACATCCGCCACAATGATGAAAGAACTCTATTCTTTTCACCCAGGCTAGAACCACATCCGCCACAATGAAGAAATATTTCTGCACTTTCACCCAGGCTAGATCCACATCCGCCACAATGATGAAAGACTTTCAACTAGGCTGGAACCGCTTCCGCCACAATGAAGAAAGATTTGTGCACTCACATCTGACCTGGTAGGAACTGAATCCTACACCCTCGTCAGAATGGCCCCAGTCCCTAACTGAGCTACCTGGTAACTGACCAGGCGCCTCCACTCTCCCGGAGAGTGGCAATTGCCCTTACATCTGTCCTACTCGACAGAATGGCCAGCACTCACATCTGTCATGGGAGGAACTTGATCCTTTAGCCATGACCAGAATGGCTCAGCCCTTACATCTGACCTACTCGTCAGAATGGCTCTCTCAGTCCCTGACTGAGTGTTCCTGGTAACTGACCAGGTGCCTCCATTCCCATAATGGCAGTCAGCACTCATATCTGACATGGAAGGAACTGAATCCTCTCACCATGACAGAATGGCTCAGCCCTTACATCTGACCTGCTCATCAGAATGGCTTTGGATCTCTAGCACTCATATCTGACATGGAAGGAACTTAATCCTCTCACCATGACAGAATGGCTCAGCCCTTACATCTGACCTGCTCGTCAGAATGGATTTGGGACTCATCACTTTCCTTGGGAGGAAGCCTCGATCTGGAGAACACCAAGTCTCTCTCTGAAGTACTCGAACTTCAGCCTAGCCAATACATCAGCTATCTGTTCCTCCGTCGCAACATACAGGAGCTTCACTGCTCCTCTCTGCACCATATCCCTGATATAGTGATATTTGATCTCGATATGCTTCGACTGTCATGGAACACAGGATTCTCTGACAACTTCACGCAACTCTGGTTGTCACAATGTATACAAGTAGCATCTAACTGGAGATCAAATATATCAGACAGTAGCTTCCGCAGCCATACTGCCTCACAACTAGTTGAACAAGCTGCGACATACTCTGCTTCAGCTGTACTCAGTGCCACACAGGATTGCTTCCTGCTAAACCAAGAGATCACACCTGATCCTATACTGAAGCAACATCCCGAAGTACTCTTCCTGTCGATGACACTGCCTGCCCAATCTGAATCAACATAACCCTCTAGGTTAATCTTATGATTCGCATCGTACTTGATCCCATAATCAATTGTACCCTTCAGGTACCTCAGAATATGCTTTGCAGCGGTCAAGTGAACACTCCTCGGATCTGTCAAGTACTGGCTCAAGGTGTTCATAGCAAAGCAAATATCTGGTCTCGTGTTCGTCAATTACATTAATGACCCAATCATCTGACGATACATCATAGCATCAACTGACTCTGATGAAGCATCACTCAATAGCTTCAGGTTCGATACCATAGGTGTATCCATAGCCTTGTAGTCCATCATCCCAAATCTCTTCAGGATCTCTACTGCATACTTCCCTTGTCCAAGGAAGATTCCATCTACACTCTGCCACACCTCCATACCTAGAACAATAGTGCATTGACACATAACAGGAGTATCACTGGTCTTCCGTCTTCAACCTTGAAGCAAAGGTTGGAATCCTCTTTACTCTTAGTAAAGCCTAGAGTCATCAGTAATCTGCCCATCCTGTCGTACCATGTCGAACCTCAATATATTCTGTAGTCACTCCCTCTGAAGCAGAGCATCATACTCCCTCTGTCTTCTATGCTCTATGCACTGAAAACATTCCGTACTAGAGTGACAAGTAGCTTCCTATGCTACTAATATTCTATGTGACCATCTAGTGTATATACTTGCATCTTCAACCTTGTAGCAAAGGTTAAGATCTTCATCAGGATCATCATGTATGTGTTTAAACTCTTACTGGCTGCAAATGTCTCTTCGTAGTCTAGGCCTTCTTTTCATGAGAAGCCTCATGCTACGAATCTTGCTTTGTATCCCACGATGTTTCCATCTACTGCATGATGGAACTATGAACTTCTCTTCAGGTCTCGATACTACGCCTTGACATCATTCTTCTTGAACTGGTCTTCCCTTTCTTCTTGGTGGCTGGAAGGTTCTGCATCAATGATGTCACTGCACTCATCATATTATTCTTCATTTTGAAATGTCGTCACTTGCTCTTCGGAACAAGTCTTCATTCTTCTTTGCTTGTAGGAGATTATGTATGCGGTCTTTCCTACAAGTCAACTGTAATTTTATGGTTAGAAACATTTCATAAGGAATATTTATATTGGAAAACACTTATGCATAATTATATGATCATGCAACTACTTTAGCCAATACAACATTCATCCATATCTCATTGAAACTTTCTAGATGCCTTCCATCTCTACCAGGACAACATTGAGATTGTGCACTAATCCAATATGTCAGCAAAGAGGTTTCATTCTAGATAAGTAGCAATGGAGAATTTGTATAGCACCATGAGCTACTTACCCATCACATGCATATTAGTAGTATACTGTCATTTATGCAAACATCCTATCATGCATAATACAATAACTGAATATAAACAAATGCATAACAAAACAATATCATGAAATGGCAATTGAATACTTATCTTTATTTGTTTCATGGGTAGACTCCTTCTTGAGCCTTCAGCTTCATCGTCTTCTTCATTCATAATAGCATCGTTTCTTATCCAAAAGCTAAGGTGGATAAGAAGTTCTTCAAGAGTTGAGTTCTTCATATTCCTCATTGATTGAGGGATCTTCTTTGGATGGTAAGAGCTTGATCTTCAGTTGCTCCCACCTTCTCTTCTCGAGCTTCTTCTTCTTGTGAGTTCTCTTTCTAGAGTCTATTGAAAGTAATCACTTCCTTCTGGCACACATTCTTAGAATGAATGAATCCTACGATCCTGGGAGGCCATTCAAGGTGGCCATCATCACTTCTGCATTCTTCACTTTTTCTTTTACCACTTCAAGTTGTTCTTGATTTGAGAGACTCTTATGACTGCATGGTCTTTGCATTCTAGATCTTCACATTCTTCAACTGGATTCTTTAGGTCATATTCTGATTTTGTTCTTCCCTTCAAATAGCTTGAAATTCTGGAAGACCTTCAACATCTTTGCTTGCAATAGGTAGTGCTCTGTAATGCCAAAGCTCATTTGGCTCTACTGTGTCATGGATCAAGGCTTGTTCTGGATGGCCCTTCAATTTGTATAAGCCTCCTTCTTGTTCTCCAATCACTACCGCATCATCAATAGTCTTTCCTTGAGTCCCGTCATATGTTTGGAAGCCCCACTGTATATGAGTCAATCATCACTTCCATGAGTAATGTTACCTGTGAGAGCTGATATCAGAACATATTCATCCTCGCTTGAAGAATCTTCACTTTCATGTCTGGATCTCTTTTGGATGGTTCATCATCCTCTGTAGCATGAGCATGATGTCTTCTTTGGCCTTGACCAAGTCCTTCTTGTGAAAGGCTTCTAACCTCGTCTCCCTCTGAAACTGGAACCTCTATACTCATGTAGGTGTCCAATACATTTTCTTTAGAGAGATCAAATACTTCTCTGTTTGGAAGTTGTCAACTTCCCCAAGCTTGTCACCAAGTTGATGTGATATATCATATTGAAATGAGAACCTCAAATGGAAATAGCAAAGGATTAGATCTTACCGATTTGAGGTGTCCGTCCTTGTCTCGAAGTTCGCTGATCTAGGGTTTGTCATAGAAACCCTAATTTTAAAAACTTGGAATCTTTCAGATCTGATTGGATAAACAGATAGATCTCTTCAAATGGAGCTGTCCAATGTACTCCTTTTCTGAAAACAGTGGAGGGAAGCTCCTGAAACAGGAAGCCCTAATTTTTTTATTTCTTCTGCAGAAATTCCTGTTACTGTTTCTATGATATATCCGAAATTACTGATCCTCTATGTCTGAAATTTCTCACTGAGGTAACCTCGCATGTCTCTGATCCAACACTACAGGTTGCATCATAATTTGTTTCACCATTTGGGATTTATGATCCTTTTCCCAAGGTGACCTGTTACAGGACTGTTCAGAACAGCGAAGTTGTACGGCCTTCCACGTGTCACTGGTTCATCTTTTGAGTTTGATATTCAGACCACAGAAATAAAAGTCCATGAACTTTCTGTAACATCTTCAGGAATTCCATTTGGACCTCTGTAGCCCAATATATTTCATATCTCCCCAGGTGTCCTGTTTATGGATGATTTCTGGAAGAGGATGGAGCCCTAAATTGGAGAGATCATATCTCCCAAAATATAGCGAATCTGAGGATTATTTTTGGATACCGTCTTCATCAGGATTTTATCTTCGGTCCCTGAAATTTTCAGCTTCTGATACTTCTCCAATATGAAAATATAGTGACTGTACCAAAACTTAGCAGTTTTAGTATTTAGGGTTTCTCCTAGCTCAGGGTCAAACTAGGGTTTGACTTTCCTGGAGTTTCACCCAACCAAATTTATTGATCCAGGTCTCTAAACTTAGGTTTTGATGAGGAGAATAACCCTATGCTGGTCTCACTCAAAAATTCCTCTTCAGTAGAAATCCCTAATTTCCACATCGAAACTGAAAATGCTTAAAATTGAATTCCGCATCGACAGAAAGATGCACCCTTCAATGGAGATTCATCCTAGCATACTTTTGCTGAAAATATGTGGAGGAAGATCCACAAACTAGGAAGCCCTATTTCCTGTAGCTGCACAATGTCTTCTTCTCAAGTTAGCTCTGATACCATGTTAGTTTTTCAACATTTAAGCTAGCATTATGTTAGGATATTTTCACTGAGAGAATAACAAGCACATCAATAACATAAGCACATCACGTGAGACAAGAGACACAAAGACTTTTGATCGGGGAAACCATAAATGGAGAAAACCCCGCAACTTCCTCTAAGATAGTATCACCACAAGATGTGAAACCCAAAACAGTAAGATGACCTCCCAACACAGCAATAGCCTTCTGTCTTCTGTTAAGCCCAAGTATTTCCTTCTCCAAAGGTGCGCCACACTTGAGAGAGCAAGTGATGTAATTCACAAGTGATAAATAGAGAGACTCACACTCTCTATTTATATTAGTCAGTTCACTTGAATTGCCATTTCACACGTAGGCTCGACCTAATAATTACTACTCGAGCCTACACCTTAATTAGTGTATAATAACTCAAGTGCCCCAAAACTGTGGGGACTTACCTAATGACTTGATATGACTTGTTTACATTATTAATCCTCTCGATCGGAACATCGGGGCATGGCCACATGACTCAAATACATAATAGAGACATCCCAGAATAAACATCGGGTTACAATACATAAGATACATAGAAGAATACATTCCGAAGTTACATATACATCAACAATGTTTTGAGGGATATATATATTAAAAAATTTGAAACAATCGATGTGTAGAAAGACAAGCCCTTCTTTGTAATTGTTCAAAATTTTGTTAAGAAATCCCATCATTTAAGTCACTTGCACTGATGAGAAAACAATGCAATATAATTTCCCAAAAAAACAACATATTGCTTAAAGA
>LPNX010209268.1:338550-388826 GCA_001517045.1 Pseudotsuga menziesii | reverse complement strand
CATCAACATCATGAACATCATCATCATCACCATCAACATCATGAACATCATCATCATCATCCTCACCATCACCATCAACATCATGAACATCACCATCATCCTCATCATCATCCTCATCCTCATCATCACCATCAACATCATGAACATCATCATCATCATGCTCATCATCATCCTCATCCTCATCATCATCCTCACCTTCATCATCATCATCACCATCAACATCATCACCATCACCATCAACATCATCTTCATCACCTTCATCATCATCATCATCATCATCCTCATCATCCTCATCCTCATCATCTCCAACAACATCATGGACATCATCATCATCATCCTCATCATCACCATCCTCACAAACATCATCATCATCCTCATCCTCATCATCATCATCACCTTCATCATCATCATCATCCTCACCATCAACATCATGAACATCATCATCATCACCATCAACATCATGAACATCATCATCATCATCATCCTCACCATCACCATCAACATCATCACCATCAACATCATGAACATCATCATCATAATTCTCATCCTCACCATCACCATCAACATCATGAACATCATCATCATTCTCATCATCATCCTCATCATCATCATCACCATCAACATCACGAACATCATCATCATCATGCTCATCATCATCATCATCCTCACCATCAACATCATGAACATCATCATCATTCTCATCATCATCCTCATCATCATCATCACCATCAACATCACGAACATCATCATCATCATGCTCATCATCATCATCATGCTCATCATCATCATCACCTTCATCATCATCATCGCCATCAACATCATCACCATCACCATCAACATCATCTTCATCACCTTCATCATCATCATCATCCTCATCATCCTCATCATCATCATCTCCAACAACATCATGAACATCATCATCATCATCCTCATCATCACCATCCTCACGAACATCATCATCATCATCATCATCATCATCCTCATCATCATCATCACCATCAACATCATGAACATCATCATCATCATTCTCATCATCATCCTCACCATCAACATCATGAACATCATCATCATCATTCTCATCATCATCCTCACCATCAACATCATGAACATCATCATCATTCTCATCATCATCCTCATCATCATCATCACCATCAACATCATGAACATCATCATCATCATTCTCATCATCATCCTCACCATCAACATCATGAACATCATCATCATTCTCATCATCATCACCATCAACATCACGAACATCATCATCATCATGCTCATCATCCTCATCATCATCATCTCCAACAACATCATGAACATCATCATCATCATCCTCATCATCACCATCCTCACAAACATCATCATCATCATCATCCTCATCCTCATTGTCACCATCAACATCACGAACATCATCATCATCATGTTCATCATCATCCTCATCCTCATCATCATCATCACCTTCATCATCATCATCATCCTCACCTTCATCATCATCATCACCATCAACATCATCAACATCATCAACATCATCATCGTCATTCTCATCATCATCCTCCCCATCAACATCATGAACATCATCATCATTCTCATCATCATCCTCATCATCATCATCACCATCAACATCACGAACATCATCATCATCATGCTCATCATCATCCTCATCCTCATCCTCATCCTCATCCTCACCTTCATCATCATCATCACCATCAACATCATCACCATCACCATCACCATCATCTTTATCACCTTCATCATCATCGTCATCATCATCCTCATCATCATCATCTCCAACAACATCATGAACATCATCTTCATCACCTTCATCATCATCGTCATCATCATCCTCATCATCATCAACACCATCAACATCATCACCATCACCATCACCATAATCACCATCATCATCATCATCATCAACATCCTCATCATCATCACCGTCAACATCATGAACATCATCATCATTCATCATTATGAGTAATAGGGTTCTTTCATTCCTTCAACAATATAATATCTATTATGTGATAATTCCCTTTATACAATGGCATTTTGTAGGGAAAAGCATGCAACATGTGTAATTAAACACAAAGTATATGTGGGTGGAAGCAATATTTTTCCTTTTCCCAGTACCCTAAAGAAAAATCTTGAGAGTGAAACCCTTAACCTAATAAGTTCTATAATATACATGGTGTAGGTTTATATCTATAAACAAAAGCTATATTAAAGCAAAATCAATGTTTTTAACTCAAAATTTAAATTATATTGTTGATGCAACATGTTAACACTAGTACATGTGTATATTTTTTCTGAGATGCCACTTGGCATGCATGGACTGTAACGCACCATATTTTTACTTAGGCATGTTTATCAGCTAGACTTGCTAGGGTTTCACTCAGTAGGGGACAATGTAGTCATGCCAACGAGGGCCAAAGATGGAAAGCCACGGATGGTGGGGGTGCGGTTGGCATTGCCATATTTACCATGCCCAAACACACTAGCAAGAGTTGATAGAATTCAAAATTGCCGCTCCGTGAGGTTTTTTGCGCACCGGGCCCAAGTCCACTAGGTGTCCCTGAACGGTATCTGGAGGTGACATGAAACTCACCATAGATCGATGCTCAGGCCTCCGATCGACGATCCATCGATTCCGTTGGATTCGTGACGTGGGATTTTAGCTAGGGGGGCCTCTCCCTCCTCTCCATTGCCCGATGACCTCCATCTATGGTCGTTTCTGGAGTTAGGGTTTCACTCAGTAGGGGACAATGCAGTCACGCCAATGAGGGCCAAAGCTGGAAAGCCACGGATGGTGGGGGTGCGGTTGGCATTGCCATATTTCCCATGTCCAAACACACTAGAAGGAGTTGACAGAATTCAAAATTGCCACTCCGTGAGGGTTTTTGCGCACTGGGCCCAAGTCCACTAGGTGTCCCTGGACGGTATATGGAGGTGACCTGCAACTCGCCATAGATCGATGCTTGAGCCTCTGATCGATGAACCGTCAATTCCGTTGGATTCGTGACATGGGATTTTAGCTAGGGGGGGTGCCTCTCCCTCCTCTCCATTGCCTGATGACCTCCATCTATGGTCGTTTCTGGAGCTAGGGTTTCGCTCAGTAGGGGACAATGCAGTCACGCCAACGAGGGCCAAAGCTGGAAAGCCATGGATGGTGGGGGTGCGGTTGGCATTGCCATATTTCCCATGCCCAAACACACTAGCAGGAGTTGACATAATTCAAAATTGCCACTCCATGAGGTTTTTTGCGCACCGGGCCCAAGTCCACTAAGTGTCCCTGAACGGTATCTGGAGGTGACCTGCAAATCACCATAGATCGATGCTCGGGCCTCCGATCGACGAACTGTTGATTTCGTTGGATTCGTGACATGGGATTTTAGCTAGGGGGGGCCTCTCCCTCCTCTCCATTGCCTGATGACCTCCGTCTACAGTCGTTTCTAGAGCTAGGGTTTCACTCAGTAGGGGACAATGCAGTCACGCCAACGAGGGCCAAAGCTGGAAAGCCACAAATGGTGGGGATGTGGTTGGAATTTCCATATTTCCCATGCCCAAACACACTAGCAGGAGTTGACAGAATTCAAAATTGCCGCTCCATGAGGTTTTTTGCGCACCGGGCCCAAGTCCACCAGGTGTCCCTGAACAGTATCTGGAGGTGACCTGCAACTCGCCATAGATCAATGCTCAGGCCTCCGATGGACGAACCATCGATTCCGTTGGATTCGTGACGTGGGATTTTAGCTAGGGGGGGGGCTCTCCCTCCTCTCCATTTCCCGATGACCTCCATCTATGGTCGTTTCTGGAGCTAGGGTTTTGCTCAGTAGGGGACAATGCAGTCACGCCAACGAGGGCCAAAGCTGGAAATCCACGAATGGTGGGGATGCGGTTGGAATTGCCATATTTCCCATGCCCAAACACACTAGCAGGAGTTGATAGAATTCAAAATTGCTGCTCCATGAGGTTTTTTGCGCACCAGGCCCAAGTCCACCAAGTGTCCCTGAACGGTATCTGGAGGTGACCTGCAACTCGCCATATATCGATGCTCGGGTCTCCGATCAATGAACCGTCGATTCTGTTGGATTCGTGACTTGTTATTTTAGCTAGGGGAGGGCCTCTCTCTCCTGTCCATTTCCCAGTGACCTCTATCTATGGTGGTTTCTGAAGCTAGGGTTTCGCTCAATAGGGAACAATGCAGTCACGCCAATGAGGGCCAAAGCTGGAAAGCCATGGATGGTGGGGATACAGTTGGCATTGCCATATTTCCCACGCCCAAACACACTAGTAGGAGTTGACAGAATTCAAAATTGCCGCTCCGTGAGGGTTTTTGCGCACTGGGCCCAAGTCCACCAGGTGTCCCTAAACGATATCTGGAGGTGACCTGCAACTCGCCATAGATCAATGCTCGGGCCTCCGATCGATGAACCGTCAATTCCGTTGGATTCGTGATGTGGGATTTTAGCTAGGGGGGGGCCTCTACTTCCTGTCCATTACCCGGTGACCTCCATCTATGATGGTTTCTGAAGCTAGGGTTTCGCTCAGTAGCGACAATGCAGTCACGCCAATGAGAGCCAAAGCTGGACAATGCATTTCATGCCAACAAAGGCCAAACTTGGAAAACCCTATCCCTAACTAGGGTTTATTGTTTAACATGCATGTCCCATTACCATGACCCTACCAAGGAAACCCTAATCCTAACCCTAATCTTATCTTACTGTCACAACTCAATTCAGAATCAATCTAATGTCGAACTGAACTTTTTCAAATCCAATGGACTTATGCTTCAAATAATGTTGATTCACAAAGTTGGTTCTCAGTCTTTGGATTCTATTGTAGTTCCTTTAATGCTGAGTGATTAGTCATTGGGTGCATGAGGTTTGTTGAATAGTGTTGTTGGTTGTTGATGAAATGTAAAGCATGTATTGCACTTAGATTTATTAAATTAAACTTGAGCATTGACTTGTAATTTAATGAATCCATACTCACAATTTTTAATTAGATATATCCAATTGGTGTGCAAGTAGTGAGTTCATTGAAACCTTGAAATACATTGTATTGCACTTATATTTATTAAATTACACGAGCAAGAACTTTGACTTTAGTGTGCATGTATTGAGATCATTGAAACCTTTAAATATAATAGTTTTTTCTTTTGACATAGTGCATTCATAAGTAATAGATAATCCTCACAAATCAATACAATAGATTGACACAAGAACATGTGGAAACCAAAGAACAAATTCAAAGTGAAATGTATCATTCATTTATAACTGAAATGTCAATTATGTACATGTCTCCAAAAGTACATATATATCCAAAAGTAACCAGAAGTACATGTCTCTCCAGAACTATCCAAGACTATCCAAGCCACATGTACATGTATCCAAAACTATCCAAGCCACATGTACATGTAAGTGAAATGTTAATGTACATATCTCCAAAAGTACATGTATCCAAAACTGTCCAAGCCACATGTACACATGTATCGATATGTACATATCCCATAAGACACATCAAAATTCAAGCTTCCTCTTGTTCTTTCTTGAGGGTGATCCTGTAGGCTCAACTATAGGACCAGTGTGCATCTCTAGATCCTGCAAATTAAATATCAATTGTTAAATTCAATTAACTATGTACTAATACATTAGCTCAATAAAATACCATATCTAAATTAACTCAAAAATTATGAAAATGTTAATGGTCATTGCATGAAACAATTGTTCATTAATGGACATCTCACCTCAGGGGATTGGGTTTCTTGTGTAGCAGATGGAGCTGTTGGTTGAACATGAATGATGGTCGCATCCATGGTTGAACTAGAGGGGGAAGGACCTGGTGGTGGTGGTGGTGGTGGTGGCTACAATCACCAAATCTTGAAATAGTTAGAAATGTGCATGAATAAACAATAGACAACAATAACACACTATGTCTATATCATGTTCAAATAGTTGTACCTCTGTGTGACTTGTTTCCATTGTAGATGCAGCACTGACTGCTGCATCAACCATCTTTGCAAGGTTTTCAACAGTAACCTCTTGCTCCTGATGCAGTAAACATGCAAATCAAACATTAACAAAATATTTTATGCACTGGATTTCAAGTTAACCAGGAAATATCATCGAAGGATATACAAATTACCATGGTATCAGTATCTCCATGGTCGCGGACAACTTCACTCTTTCTAGGAGTAGGCTGTCTCATATACACTTGACCCTTGTTCACATATGGCCTATGGGGAGATACAACTCCAAGAGATGGTCTAGGTGTTTCGGTACTACCCTATAGTCAACAATAGTTCATGTAGCTAGACATGGATGATTCAACGAACATACATGTATTTAAAAAATGACATTTTTAAAATGTTTAAAATGTTTACCTCCATCACTGCTTCCCCTCGTGTAGGATCTGGAATCTACCCAGATATTTCCTCGGTCGATACAACCATGGATCCTACCTCCATCACTGCTTTCCCCTGTGAAGGATCCGGCATTTGCAAGTTTAATAATTGTAAATATTAGACCGTAGATAGCATTAGTGAACTAACATGTACAGTATGTGGAAATTAATAATTTAACAAGTATTAAAAAACTGAAATTTTAAAATATTTACCTCGGTGTGAGATACAGGATCAGTGGATGGAATGTCCTGCCCCTGTGTAGAGTGTGGAACATGATACTCTGGGGCATCGCTGCCGGTATAAAGCATCAACTGCAAGTTCACAAAATTAATATATTAGCTCAAACTATACATATGTGTACAAAGAGGAAAATAAATGAAGAATTTATTACAATTAACCATATACATACATCACTCAAAAACCCACTGAAGACAACATCTGACGAAATACCATAGCATGGACGACCACACGATGTGCACTCGTGAGGCTCAAAAGTAGGCTGGGAATGTGCTGATGGTGCTGCACTAGTAGATGGTACCGCACCAGTGGGTGGTACTGCACTAGAAGATGGTCCTGCACCATGAGGACCTGGTGTATGTACCACACCAGGGACAGATGTCCCTTCCTCACCCATATGCTAAACCATAGTGCTATGGCGAACAACAACCCGTGCCAAAATAAAAAATGCCTCACGTGTCTATGGAATAACATGATGTAAAGGTGGGACATCTGGCCCAGGCAACTGCCTGTGAGGTGCAGGGATAGGGCAATCAACGTCTCGAAGCCTGGAATTGGGTCGGTTTTGGGGCATCCCCCCACCGATCCCCTAAAACTGCAATATATCAAAATAGTTTACGTGTTTTCCCAACATGAACTCTGCATACATATTTTGAAGGTAGTACAACGGGATTTCCCTGTTGTTGTGTGGTGGCATATAAAAAACCATATACCATCTGTCCATCTAGTTATCAACAAATGGTTGATATGTGCACCACTCGATAGAGATATGTGTCCTATTTGCATTTGGGATTTCCCCTGTGCGAGGGTCCCTAAACAATGAAAATATATGCTCTTTGGTGATTTTCAAATTTTTTATTGCATTGTAGCTAAGCCCATCAACATACTCACGTCTTTTTCTTTCTCTATATGAAGTAATATCATATAGTATGTTGTTTTACAATGTAATAGTCTCAACAATTGCATCAAAAGTGGATGCAAGTGAACGTTGAATTCTATCACCACCACTAAAAGCAGTACTCAAACCTCTCAACTGGGCAAGCTCAATCAATATTTCCACATTGGGGTCCATAGCCGCAACTGCAATAAAAAAATCAATAAGAAAATAATTAGAAACATATACATGGTATATAATGACATCTCTTCAAAATTGAAAATGTAAATTAAGGAAAACATACACAAACTTAAGTTTGACTAATTTTTCAAACATAAAAAACTATAAACAATAATTAAAGTTTAACACTTTTACTTTTATTTTGTATCTTTATGGTATTGATTTTTTCTTACATAGGGGTTACTGGGAAAATATATTCAACATATCAATTAAATCATTGGCGTGTGGTGGATTCCCTAGCCCCACCAAATCAAATGTCCTTGAGAAAATTGTTAGAGAAGCACAAAATAATATGAAACAAGAAAACTTATTCAGTTGAGAAGTTATGGAATGTATTTACCTTGACATCATAAATCCACTAAAACATGACCACCTCAAAAACTGTTAAAAAACTAATTTCCATTATGTTTGATGCATAAACAAAACATACACAATTATCATTCTCTAAAGATTGAATTACATTCCAGTATGTTCTAAAAACCGTTTTAAAGTGATATTCAACCTCTACTTTCTTTTGTTGATTATACTCCTTAGTCCACTCTAGCATAAATTAAGAATTGTATGCACCATACAAATGTAATGACTCCCACTCCTTAGCATCTACATGTACAAGTAATCATTATTTAAATCCAAATTTACAATATTTAGGATTAGAACAATTGTTACAAAAAATTTGAGTATACCTCTTATCCTCTTTGAAGACCCTCCACCCTCTAATCTTTCTCCTTAAAAAAATTGATCTTGGTTATTGCCCCATAATCATGGAGCTTCAAAATGCAATTGAGGTAAGTACTCACTCAAATGAACCATTATCTGAAAGACCATGTACCCCTCAGCCATAGATCCTTCTAGATGAACTCTTTGTCTCACAAAATGTTTTAGAAACTTTATGTATCTCTCCGCAAGCAACATTGTATGGATATGGATAGAATCACATTATTCAATCTCTTCTACTGGGTGTATAATGTAATGCTCTTGAGAATTAAAAAAGATAGGAGGGAAGTGCGTTTGAATATCACACATCTAAAGTCACACAATTATAGGGTAAAAATTGACAAAAAAAAATGCATTGGGTGATTGAATTACCTTGTTGGATGACAATGCACGAGTGAAATCTCCTCCCCTCAACCTGAATTATCTCCTGCAACAATCCCAAGCAATGTTCTCACTCCAAAACGCTCCAATGGCCCTTCGAATTCGCGTTCTTGATTGTGAAAATGTGCCGCGGGTTCGGGACTGTGTATTTAATTTTTTTTTTATGATTTGCAAATCGCGTATGTGTCTTATAACTACATATCGTGAGTGGGTTTTGTAGTTATATAATGCGTACGCGATATGGCTTCCTATCCTACATGTTCCATGACATGTCAGGCTTGGGTTGAACCATACCAAGTGCTATGTCAGGCTCGAGTTGATGTATTTTTGGGTAACATGATCTTGTTTTTGAAAACTAGGATTGCATCTTAAAGGTCCCTCATCTTATTGCATTGACCCATTTCCTTTAGGGTTTGGACTCATTTTTGGAGGTTACAAACCTCCTTCGTTTTTCGATGGTATACTTCTTTGTTAATTTTTCCTTACGGCGTTAAGATAAAAATTAAATGTTTTAGACTCTTTTCGACTTAGACCGTGGGGCCTATAAGAAGAATTGTAAAGAACCTCCCGTTGTGAAATTTTAAGGCATCATAGCCATTTCATGTTTTTGTTTTCTATTTGGGTTCAAATATCATTGAGCTAACCTCAATTATATTCCGTATCTTGTACATTGAATATTTGTTTTTACTTCTGAGGCTTTTCTGTATAAAAGGTATTTCGATTATGTATCATTTGATATATATTAGTTATATTCTGTCAATTGTTTACATATTTCTAGATATTTTGTTTGCATTATAATTTGGTAATTTACTTTGTAATTTTTATATGTTGGTTGTTAAAAGATTACGACCATTCCATAAAATATTCATGTTCTGGAAATAAAAGAATCACGGCATGTCAAGAGAAGATTATAATACATGTTAAGACAGGTTTATGGCCTGCTCTAAATTGATTTTATACTTTGGTTATATTAGGATGTGCAAATAAAATTTTGTGTTAACTTGGTTAACTGGTGCGTGATAAGTATCTAGTGCTATGTGTTTACTGTTCTTTCCTATCGATACCAATATTTATCAAGCTGTAAGAGTTTCGTTGTGTGCTTTTAGTGGTTTGATAAATCAATAAGAAAAATAAAAATCCTTACAGGCCTCGATCCTGTGACCTGTAGTATACTTCTTTAACTGGCTACTATAAGAAATTATAATTGTTTTTATTGTTTAAAACCCGTGTTTATCTTGCCAACATCATGGGTTTAAAATGGTTAGGTTTACTGTGTTTCAATTTATAATATTTTAAAACCCTAGTTCATCTTTTCTTGAAAACGTTTAAGCCTTTCGGCTATACAGGTACTGATTGTTTATTTAAAGTAAATAATTCTTTAGCTCGTACTGGATAATACTTGCAGAATTTATAAATATATAGATATATATTATTCTTATAGTTATGAATCTAGATCTATTCTTTGGCAGAAAACATGTATTTTTAGGTTATAATAATATTATTTAAACAAAGAGCTTGTGAATCCATGAATTCTTTTACTATTTCCAAAAAGAAAAGAATAAGCATTGTCTGTAAAAGATTTATAGTTTAATTTAAACGAGGATAAATCTGATTAACCCTTGATTTAACTCGAAGGTTTTTAAAAGAAAAAAACTAAGAAATACTAATTACCATTTATCTAACTACACCATGTAAAAACATAGGAAAATTTATATACAGAGATATGATATTATACTAAACATATTAGCCTACTAATTTCACTAAAAAACTCTATGTATATAGTAGCATTGATAACTCTATGGTCAATAGAATATTATTCTACTTTATTGTAGCAAACATATAATAGTTTTGGAAACTTTAACATTGATAGAATTCTGCAGATTAAACATAAAATGAATTTAAGATTAACAAGAAAAAAAACTTATAACTTGTTAACTATCGAAGGGGACAAACACCCAAACAAGACCATTCCTCCCAACTGTCTCCTAAAAGCAGCCAAAATCACTTGCTTTAGGACCCCTGAGCCTGTTCACTGAACCACCAGGACGAAGATGATGTGTAGAAGCACACACATTACTATGTAACTTAGCAATCTCACTTGCATACTTAACTCTTAGCAATTCACTTTAGCTTTCCCCTCATCGAATTTCTCTTGTGTGCCTAACTTTCTAGTTTCCACCAAAACCACAAGGCTCTAATCACTTAGAATGTAGTGAGCCTCCTGCTCATTCGATGGTGTAAATAAGATTTCCTAGGTTCTTGGGCCATGTTTTCAATTAAATGAGCCACCTACTCAGTTCCTCTTTTCAGGGAACATGACCAAAATTATAGGGATGTTGCCTCCCACAACAACTAGAAAGTGAATTTTGTTGTCGCCACTTGTCATTTTGTCCTTCTACAACAAATTATTCCTCCTAGTGGGTCAGTGAACACTCTTCAATAGTTTTCTTTGAATAGGTGTCTCTTCTTTTAATTATTTAAAGAAATAAAATATTCAATTAAAATCATCTTTGACCATCCTTGGTCAACAACATAAAAAATTTACAACAACTTTTAAAGTAATGTTTTCTCAAAAATAAAATGTTTTCAGTTCTAGGTGGGTTTCAAAGACCCCCTCTTGAGTTCAACATTGTCCTCAATGTTGCTTAAGTATCTTCTTAGTCTTCCTGGAACAGAATTGGATATGCCTCTCACATATGACTCTCCAATTCCCAGGTTGTTTAATTTGGACTAAGGTGCTTCCATTGCACCTTTACTTGTCCAATGGTGCGATTCCAGAGAAAAAATTCTCTCTTATCTAGGATACAATCTGGATCCACTTGAAAATATCCTTTGGGTTCTACCTAAATAACATTCCAATCGATTACATGAGTAACATCATGCACATATGTTTTCAATATATAAATATGAAATATGTTATGTATTCTAAGATTAGGTGGAAAAGCTAACTGATAAGCCACCGGTCTAACTCTTGATAATATCTCAAATGGTCCACAATACCTGGGTGCTAATTTAGCACAACTCACCAACTTAAAGGAGTTTTTTTCTGGGTTTTACCTTGACAAATACAAGCTCAGATACTTGGAATTATTTCTGAGTTCTTTTAAGGTCTGTATGACTCTTTTGTCTATCCTATGCAATTTTCATATTGCTTTGTACCTGTTTCACTGTTAGCTCCATTTCTTTTAACAAGTCAGGTCCTAACATTAATCTGTCAACTGGATTACTCCATGAAATGGGAGTATTGCATTTCCTACCATCAGTATTTCAAAAGGACTAAGTTTAGCTAAAACTTGATAGTGATTGTTATATGCAAATTCGATTAAGTGCAAATATTCTTCCCATTTCTTTGGATGATCTCTAACATACATCCATAACATATGTTCTAAAAATTGATTTACTCTTTATGTGTGTCCATCTATTTTTGGATGATAAGCAGTACTGAAATTTAATTTAGTATCTAATCCTTTAAACAATGACTTCCAAAAATTACCATTAATCTTAAGATCCTTATTAGAAATTATTACCTTAGGAATTCCAAGCAAACAAAATATTTCCTTCATAAAAATATCAACAATATTAGCAGTCTTATAAGTAGTTTTAACAGGTATAAAATGAGCTTCCTTGCTAATTTTGTCTACCACTACCATTACATAATCATTTTTATTTTGATTTTTAGGTAATCCTGTTAAGAAATAAATGATGATAATTTCCCATTTCCAATCTAGAATTGGAAAGAGTTGCAAAAGGCATGCTGGGTGTTGATGCTTCACTTTAACTTGCTGGCATTCTATACACCTAGCTATATATTCAACTACTTCATTTTTCATATTAGGCCAAAAATAATATTTACTTAGCATTGTTATCATCTTTTGATAACCCAGATGTCCTGAGTAAGGACTCTTATGTACTTAATTAAAATAAACAATTTACTTTCTGATATATTCGGTACATACAATATATTTTTATACAGTATTAGGCCCTTTTCATTTAAATTGAAATCTATTTTTATGTTTTCAGATTCATTTTTTGTAACCTTTTCTCTTAAATTTTGACATTTTCCAAATTTTCGCCCAATTCTATTTTGTAGCTGCTAATGGCGGCTATAAAATTCAGTCTTGCATTTCTGCTTAAGGAATCAACCACCTTATTTTCCTTTCCTTCAATATGATTGATCTCGAAACTATATTCACTAAGGAAGGATAACCATCTTGCTTGCCTCACGTTCAGATTTTGTTCATGAAAAAAGTATTTCAAACTTATGTTATCAGACATCAATAAAAATATTCTACCAATTAAATGATGGCGCCACATTTTCAAAGCATTCATCATGGAATCCAAATCTAAATCGTAAGGAGCATAATTATTTTCATGTGTTTTTAAATTTCTTAACTCATACACTATTATGTGACCTTCTTGTGTTAATACTCCACCCATGCCCTCATCGCATACATTAGTGCACACAACAAAGTCCTTGTTTAGGTCTTCTATTTTTAATATAGGTGCAGTAGTTAACAATTCCTTTAACTTATTAAATATTTCTTCAAAATTTAGATCCCATACAACTCTTTTTCCATTTTCATGTAAGGATGTTATGGGATTTGCATCTTCGAGAATCCTTCTATGAATTTTCGGTAATAACCTGTAATCCCCACGAATGATCGTACATATGATACATCTTTAGGAACATGCCATTCCATTATCTCTCTTATCTTATCAGGATCCAGTGATATCCCTTCCTTGGATATCACATGACCTAGATATTATATTTTATCCTTAAAGAATTCACATTTACTGAATTTAGCATACAATTTGTGTTCTCTTAGAACTTGTAATATTATCTGTGAATGTTCATCATGTTCTTCTTTTGTTTTTGAATAAATTAGTATGTCATCTATGAAGACAACTACAAATTTATCCAAGTAATTACTTAAGACAATGTTCATTAAACACATAAAAGTTATTGGAGCATTCGTTAGCCCAAATGGAATAACTACAAACTCATAATGCCCGTATCGGGTTCTGAATGCAGTTTTACTAAATATATTCTGAGTTGATGATATCCAGGTCTCAAGTCTATTTTTGAGAATATCATTGCTCTGTGTATCTGATCGAGCAAATCATTTATACGGGGCAATGGATATCTGTTTTTAATTGTCAGCTTGTTTAACTGACGGTAATCTATACATAAACGTAAGGTGCCGTCTTTTTTTTTTTAAATAAGACAGGTGCTCCCCCAAGGGGATACACTTGGTCTTATGTAATTCTTATCTATCAACTCTTGTATTTGTAGTTTTAATTCATTGAGTTCTAATATGTTCATCTGATAAGGAGCCTTTTAATCGGGTACAACTCTCGGTACTAATTCAATAGTAAAATCCAATTCTCTTTTTGGAGGTAATCCTGGAATCTCCTCCAGGAATACATCTGAAAATTATTTTAAGATTGCTATATCATTAAATTTTAACTTATCTTCTTTATTCATGTGTTCGTCATTCATTACATGCACAACAAAAACTTTACAACCTTTTCGTACAAACTTTTTCATTTGTAAAGATGAAATTTGTCTAACAGAAAATTTTCTAGGTATCCCTTTGACTATAACTATTTCTTCTTTATCATCTAAGCATGTAAATGTTTTCTCAAAACAATTTAAAACTACTTTCTGTTTTTCCAGCCAGTCCATACCTATTAGAACATCATATGACCCTAACAATAATACATTTAATTTCACTTGAGTTTTGAATTGACTCATAAACATTTCACAATTTTTAACATACCTAACTACATTTCTTTTGGTTCCTGTAGCTAACCGAACCAACCAATATTTTTCAAACATTTTCAAATGCAAATTACATCTTTCTGCTATATTAAGTGACACATAGCTTAAACTACCACCTGGTTCTATCAAAATAGAAATAGGCTTGTTCTGTATCATACATTCTATTTCCACCATGGATGTTTGGTGATTAGCCTATCGATTCTCCAATGCTGCATTAATTCTGGGCATTTCATTTGCTACGTCACCAACAGTTGCTTTCTCCTGAATTGTATGCACATTGCTGTAATTCCTCTTTCTGTTTGGATAGTCCTTCGCATAATGAGGTCCCTGACATTCCCAACATTTTATAGGTTCTCTTTTTTAATTATTTTTACCATGATTATTAGATATATCTATGTTCTTTGCTGCGGTAAAATTCTGTTGTGTATTTTTAAAATCTGTTCCTTGATAATTGTTCTTAGAAAAATTTCAAGAATTGTTTCTGAAACTTATGTTGGGCTTAAATCCTTTCCTTCTTTGCTCAAAATTACTGGTTCTTTTACTTTTCTAGTCAGGTATGCTTTCTTTCTTATTTTTTCTTTGTTCATAACAGAAATTAGCTTTCCTCATTGCCTCTTCAAGGGTTTTTGGATTATCATATTCAATTTTGTCCTTGAAGCTAAGAGGTAAATAACTCAAAAACCTTTGTATCTTATGATTTTCATTGATTATATACGGTACATATTGTAATAAACTTAAAAATTTACTACTTAGTTCCTTCATAGACATTGAACCTAACTTAAGATCATAAAACCCCTTAGCTCTTTCTTCATAATACTGTTCAGATAAAAAAATTTATTTTAAAGTATTTCATGAAAGTCCTTGAGGTTACATATTTTTCTTTAATGTTTTTAACTCTTTTTATATCCTACCACCATATGTAATATTTTCTAGTTAAGTTATAGATAGGCATTCTAGCTTTCATCCTATGTGAGTAATTATAAATTTGAAAGTACTTTTTCATACTTGACATCCATGCCTTGGTTTCTTCACCCTTTTCCGTCTCACCATTAAACATAGGTGTTTTGATCTTCTTAAACTCTTGTGAAATTTCTTCATAAGGTTTATATTTTCTCTTTTTAGGACTACTGTCACTATCAATACTTTCACTTGAATATTAATACTTTTCTTTGTGCAACTTAACCTTAATTCCTGAAGAGGAATTACTTTCATTCTCATAAAATTTTAACTTCTTACCTTTACATTTGTAAGATAAAGTTCCAGATTCAGTTTCATGTTCTTTTCTTTTATATTTTCCTTCATTATGTATTTTATCTAGTAATAATTTATTCAGTTCCTCTTGTGCTCTTAGGATTCTTTCATTATCTTCCTCTACGGTCTGTAATTTAGCTTTTAAGTCTTTTACAGTTTGAAGAAATTTAGATGGTTGATTATTTAATTCTACATATATATTATCTGGATTATTATGATGTGATCCATCTTCAACAGATGCTTCTACTCCTTCCATTTCCTGCAAAATAAAAGTTTATATTTATTTACAGAAACAATTTTTAAACATAGTCAGTATTTTTTTTTTCCCGATTTGTATGCGAGTTGAGCCAACCTTCAGGCTTAGTGTTTGGAAACTCGCTCTGATACCACATGTAACAACTCAAAAATCCATAAATAAACAAAAAATTATTACTTAGGGTTTATCCTAGGTAAAAACATAGTTCATAAGGAAAATATAGTACCTTCTATATTCAAAAACTATTCTAAGGTTTAGTTCATAACTAGTCCTCAACCATTTGGTATACGACAACACAATTTCGACAATATCTTCACGACAAAACCGTTCATGAAAACATAACTCTACTAGATTGCAGTTTTTACTTAGTTCAAAGTTCTTATGTGTTGTATTAGTTTGTCCTAAGTTGTAATTTGTAGTCTTAAACTTGTTTACTATGGGAACAGATTTGTGCTTTTTAAATTGTTCAGGCCCTCTTCCTTCATACCCTACTTTAATACAAGGGTTACGATGCCAATGGGTCTTACTTAGCTTCTTTAAGCTAAAGAATTTCTTTTTCTTGTGATTATGCAAGTGTTAATATCATTGGAGGAATTTCTCTTTGTAAATCCTATACAACTAAAAGCCAAAGGTAAGGTTCTAAGGGGACCCTAACCTGCCTAGGAGATGAGCACAAATATTGTAAACATAATACTATGACATCACTATGCAACGTTATAAAATACTAGTATGAGTTTTAAAATGTAGTTTCATAACCTCGAACTGTTTAAAACAAACTATAGGATGAAGGATAAATATTTCCATTAACGTGGAGGAAGGTGCGAGTTTTAATGCAATCATGTGGAGCCTTCAAAAAAATGTTTTCCAAATGTAAAAACCTAATGAAAAGAGATTAGGTTTAGAGCATTTGCATTTTTTGCGTTGTTTGTAGATGAGGAGATTCTAGGTTCTTGACCGCTCTCGGTCCTTCCAGGGTTGGAAAAACAACGTGTTCAGTCAACCACTAGTTTTCTTGTCAGGATGTAACCATGAGTATCTCGTTTGGAAGTCACCTCCATTTTTCTTGCTATGGATTCGAACTAAGGGGATGATGTTTTTACTGTTTTAAATATATTTCTTTTTTGTTCTTTTACTTTTAAGTTCTGTAAAGGAAAAAGGGAGCCACTTAATAGTTTGAGTTTTGACTTATGTGTATCGTTTCTTGACAGGGGTCTCGAAAGCTGGTTTAAAGAAGGAGCTTGTTCTACGACAACCAAATTGGGTCGAGGGTACCTGGTAAGACCCATTCCTTTGGAATTCCTGCCATTCAAAAATGCCCATGGTGCGAAACAATTTAAAGCAAAGTTGGAAATCCGATTTCCTTTAGTGTTTGGACTCGTTTTTGGAGGTTACAAACCTCCCATTTTTCGATGGTATACTTCTTTGCTAATTTTTCCTTACGGCGTTAAGATATAAATTAAATTTTTTAGACATATTTTGACTCAGACCTTGGGGTATGTGAGAATAATTGTAAAGAAGATCATGTTGTGAAATTTGAAGGCATTATAGCCATTTCATGTTTTTGTTTTCTATTTGGGTTCAAATACCATTGAGATGCCCTTTGTTCTATTCCGTAGCTTATACATTAATTATCTAGTTTTATTTCTGAGGCTTATCTGTATAAAATATATTTCGATTATGTATCATTCGATATATATTAGTTATATTCTGTAAATTGTTTACTATTTCCAGATATTTTGTTTGTATTATAATTTGGTAATTTACTCTGTAAATTTTATATGTTGGTTTTAAAAAGATTACGACTAGTCCATAAAATATTCACGGCCTAGTAATAAAAGAATTACGGTCTGTCAAGAGAAGATTATACTGCCTCTTAAGAAAGTTTTACGTCCTGCTCTAAATTTATTTAATACTTTGGTTATATTAAGATGTGCGAATAAAATTTTGTGTAATCTTAGTTAACTTGTGCATGATAAGTATCTAGTGCTATGTGTTTACTTTTCTTTCCTATCGATACCAAGCTTTATCAAGATATAAGAGTTTCGTTGTGTGCTTTTAGTGGTTTGACAAATTAATGAGAAAAATAAAAAACCTTACAGGCGTCGATCCCGTGACCTGTAGTATACTTCTTTAACTGGTTACTATAAGAAATTATAATTTTTTTATTGTTTAAAACTTGCGTTTATCTTGCCAACTTCGTGGGTTTAAAATATTTAGGCTTACTGTGTTTCAATTTATAAGATATTAAAACCCTGGTTCATCTTTTCTTGAAAACGTTCAATCCTTTCGGCTATACAGATACTGATTGTTTATTTAAAGAAAATAATCCTTGAGGCCATATTGGATAGTACTTGCATAATTTATAAATATATATGAATATTTATTATTCTTATAGTTCTTGATCTAGATGTATGGTTTGGCAGAAAACCTGTATTTTTAGGTTATAATGATATTATTTAAATGGAGAGTTTGTGAATATACGAATTCTTTTGCTATTTCCAAAAAGAAACGAATAAGTCTTATCTGTTAAAGATTCATAGTTTAATTTAAATGAGGATACCTCTTATTTAACCTTTGATTTAACTGGAAGGTTTTTAAAAGAAAACCTAAGAAATACTAATTACAATTTATCTAAGTACACCATGTAAAAATAGAGGACAAATTATATACAGAGATATGATATTATTCTAAATACAATAGCCTACTAATTTCACTAAGAAACTCTATGTATATAGTAGAATTGATAACTCTATGGTCAATAGAATATTGTCCTACTTTATTGCAGCGAACAGATAATATTTTTGGAAACTTTAACATTCATAGAATTCTACAGATTAAACATAAAATGAATTTAAGATTAACAAGCAAAACAACTTAGATCCTGTTAACTTTCGAAGGGGACAAACACCCAAAGAAGACCGTTCCTCCCAACCGTCTCCTAAAAGCAGCCAAGATCACTTGCTTTAGGACCCCCAAGCCTGTTCCTTCTCAGTTCCTGTTTCCAGGGAACATGACCACAATTATAGGGATGTTTCTTCTTGCAACAGCTAGAAAATGAATTTTGTTGCTACCACTTGTCATTTTGGCCTTCTACAACAGATCATTCCTCCTAGTGGGTTAGTGAACACTCTTCAATAGTCTTGTTTGGATAAGTGTCTCTTCTTTTAATTATTTAAATAAATAAAAATATTCAATTAGAGTCATCTTTGGCCATCCTTGGTCAACAACATAAAACTTTACAATAAATTTTAAAGTAATGTTTTCTCAAAACTTTTTTTTTTTTTCAGTTCTAGGTGGGTTACAGAAACTTGGAAGAGGTAGACATAGTTCCTTAAGCAACTATGCTCTTGAATTTTTCCTCATTTCCTTATTAAACATATTTTTTATGTTGCCCCAATTTTAAATCTAATTAAATGAAACCCAAAACTAAATTTCCATAATAAAATTACATACTAAATCCATACCCATAGTCTAATTATGTACCAAATCCACCTATAAATTTATAACCCATGCCAACATTATCTCAATAAATTTCTACTAGCATTCTCTGAAATATCAAAATTGTTTAAGGGATTGCATGACTTACTAATTTTTTCTATACGCTAGTTGAATTTCTGTTCAAAGTTGTAAGGCTCATGAAAAATTGTATCCAAACTAGATTTTGGCATGTCCAATGATTGAATAACACTTTTGTTCACAAGTATCTCTTCAACTCCAATGATGTATGTTTCCAAACCTCCTTTTCCTTCATATTTCCCAGTGAATTATGAACTTCGATGTTCTCATCATGGTTAAAAAAAATTCATCTCAAGCTTCCCTTACAAAATACAAGATCCATTATACCTCTTTCCAATCCTTCAGTCCAACTATTTCCTCATTGTTTCTTCTTCATTCCCCATTTTAAAATTTAATGAGACATTCAATAGATAAATTCCCATAGATATGGAATATTAATTTCTGAAAGGTATTCATACATAGTCCAAGTGATTATGTACATAACATCAGTTTCCCATCTCTATTTCCATAACCTCTTCCAAACTATCCTTTAAGTCAAACTCAACTAGGATATGAGCTATTGAGTGTGAGGTATCCACTTTAATATGCTTAACATCTTCTAAAAAAATCCCTATGTTATTAAAATCAGACCTAAATAATTCCTCAATCTAGAGTTCTATCACTAAACCAACAAGTTTTACACACATAAGATGTATGGTTTGCTCGTTGAGCTGGGTTCAAAACTAGGCATCCATTTCTTCAAGGTAAATTATGTTGCATTACTCTAGAACCATCTAGACCACACAATATTAACAACATATTGTTTAGCTTTCAAGTGGAATAACAAAAAACCTTTTACCAATTTATGAAACCTTGACACATGTACCCTAACACAAATTTCCACTCTCACTTCTACCATTTGACTCATTTTTACATCTAACTAATTTAGGTTTCAATGATGGCAAGTTTACATACACGCTCCTCTTCTTCCCTTATTAACCACTTGGTTATTATGAGCCTTCAAACCTCCTTATAATCCCTTATCACTTTCCTATTTAGTAGATTCCTCTTTTAAATACCCTCCTTCAAACCATGGGGACTTTGAAGGTGCCTAAAAACCATGAGAAAGGTTTATGTTGGTCCTTGTACAATATTACACAACCAAAAAAACAAATGCTACCAAACTTGGTTTCACTCCTTTGAGCATAAGAGGTCCTTATCCTAGAAAGGTCCATAATTATTGTAAGAAAGATCCTTAATCTATGTTTGAAGCTCCCATTAGGAAAATATAATACAATCACATATATACATATAATGACATCATACATGCTATAACGATTTATATTTTTTTATTGCAGTGGAAAGCATGAATGCTCATGTAGACATATATAGATAAATTCAGAGGCTCAAAGACATTTGAGCCTCAATTAATATTGTTGATGATAGACACTATGTGCTTGCATATAATTTGGATGTGATGATAGATACCTTTAGCAAGTCAAATGTTTCCCTTTAGGACATTACTACAAATAGACAAATAAAGAAACAACCGTTATTTCAATGGACTTAGCTACAAGGAAATTACGAAATTGAAGATAACAAAACAACACATCTTTTCCCTTTTTAAACATACACAAAAGGGTGAAATCCTTAATGTGACTAAAAAGCATATTTATATTGAGTGGAGTAAATATAAACCATTGATAGATAATTGGATGGACCGATGGTACATGGTCTTTGATGCACCACCACACAACAACAGAGAAATGCCCTTATATTTTCTCAGAAAGATGTATGTAGAATTCGTTTTGGGGAAGCATGTGAAATATTTTGATATGTTGGAGTGCCCGATCATTGGGTTGGGGATGCCTCAACACTATCCCAATGCAAAGCACATAGATCCCAATTTCCCAATCCCTCCACCTAACATGTGCCTACCCATGCTAGATGTGTTTCCTACACATTAGTTGGTCCCAAAGACACAGGAGTCATTCCTACAGCTGGATCATGTGATTCTTCACCATAGCACTTATCTTCAGGGTACTTACTAGGCAGGGCCATCAGAGCCACCACCTCTTGGTGGGGCAGGGACACCACCTCTTGGTGGGATATATCCACCACCATTTAGTGGTGGAGGAGCATCTAGTAGTGGGGATAAACCCACATATCATTACCCCAACAATGATCATCACCCATGGACAACTTGAAACCATCCCTACTATGGTCCAATTTAGATAGATGATAGTGTTACTTGGTATTTTACTTAGGTACATATATGGTTATCAATAGTATTGTTCAATTTTTTCCCTTACTATAGCTATATATAATTTCTAATATTTTTAATGTTTTGAAAAATTGTAATTGCTACAAGTAAGGGTAGTGTGACAAGAATTTTCCACTAGAAATTCCCACTGCAAATTTGAACCCAAAATCTGACAAGAAAATCCGACGACATCCGACGAAAAAGACCGTGTCATTGGATTTCACCTACAAAATTATGAAAATTTATTATTATTTTTAAATTAATAGACAATATGTCGGATTTTCGACGTACGTTGCATATCCAAAAAAGATAGAACTAAAAGTCATATTTCTGACGTACCATGCATAAATTATTGGATATCCGACATACGTTTTATAATGGTAACTAAGCTCATGGAGTCGGAGATCTGGAAAATAGCTAAATTTGAAAATCTATAAATTACATAAACATTTCGACATGTTTGATATAGAAGTGATGGTTTGTGGAAATTATTTTATTCTTCGACAAATGGGTTGCGGAAATAGTGATGTGTGGAGCTTTATTTTTTAAGATCGATATTCTTCCTTCAAGTTATTTGTGAGAAAATGTCAAATAGCAATATTCCTGATCCAAACGAACAAAAACAACAATTGCTTGCTAGATTGTGGGATGGACAAAAAAAAGGGTGATGGGAAATGTTATTGTCCATGTAGTCAATGCAGGGGCTTTAAGAGGAGAATAATAAAGATCAATACAACCAAAAAACATTATAGGGAACATGGACACACTGAGGGGGGGCATGAATATCATCCATTTGTAAGTTTTGCATTATAAATGTTTTTATATTGATTGCTTTGGTAAATGTATGTGTTATTTTAATATTTCTTATATTAACTTATATATATTGATGTTTTCATGTAATTATAAAGGAAATACATCCCACGACATATCTTCCAAAGGAAGTGTTTTTGGAACAAGTACTAGAGGAACATGGAGCTAAGAATAATGGAGAACAATTTAATGATCATATTGAATAAGATGATCATACTGATAACATAGTTGAAGATGATGGTACAAATACATTGATCCATGATTCATTTAATGTTAAAATGGACAATTATGATAATCATGAAAATATTGATGACTTTGATGATGTTCATGATTTACCTCTTCTTGAGAAGGAATATGAACCCCTTTATGAAGGCTCCAACACAAATATTCTCTATGCTATATTGTTGATAATGAAATTGAAGGTTATGAATGGTATTTCAAACATATCAATCACATGGATGTTAAGGTATGTAAAATATTCCATCACATATATATGATTGTGATAAAGGTCATCTTTGTTCCTCTAATAATTTTATTGTTAATTCATAAGTCAAATTAATACCAATGAAATGTGTTTCATTAGTATAATTTATATATTATATTAACTATATTTTTATTTTAATGTGTTGTAGCTTGATAGTTGAATTTGTTTGAGCACCGACAAATATTTTACCTTGCACATATCGATATTTATCTGCCATCATGAAAGAAATTGGAATTTAGTATGAAGAAATTCATGCATGCCCCGATGACCATGTTATATATTATAATCAACATGAATTTGCAATAGAACATTCGGCATGCCATATAAATAGACATCGAACAAATCAAGTAGCAAAAAAGGTGCCTCGCAAGGTTCTTCATTATATTCCCATTATTCCATGTTTGTAACTTCCAGTATAGCCATCCCTACCCTCTCATGTCAATCCCATGGGCCTAGTACGACGAGAGAGCTATAAAAGAGATGGAAGGGCTCACGTACATTCATATTAACAGGGACAATTGAGGATTTCCTAAAAGAAATAGGAATAAGTTTGATAAAATGTCATTTTTTCTTTCCAGGGAGGATTGAATCATTACCTTATTTATTATCCATTTTTTTCTAGGTGAAGAAGGGCTAAAGGTAAACACTTGTTGGCTCATCTTTGAAATATTTTTATCTCACAAAGAATATTCAGTTGTTCCTACTTTTTGATCAGACAAGGTAAGCTAGTTCCTAGTTTTAAACCACCCCACTTAAGTGAAGTCTTTTCCCTTGCTACTTACTCTACAATGGGTGATTCCTATGCCTTTGTTCTTGCTGCTAATTTTGTTGCGTCTCTATGGCTAAAGATGATCAATATGTGGCTACGGCTAGAGATGAATGCTCTATGGCTAAAGATGATCACTATGTGTCTGTGTCTAGAGATGACCGCTCTGTGGCTAAATATCCAAAAAAACTTCAAGGGCTTCTGAAGGAATCTGTTGCAGGGCTTCCACTGGATCCACACCTTCCCCCCTTGTTCGGCTTAGATTTTAGTAACACAAACTAATTCCTTCATCCAACTCTTTGAAACGTGGTTATCAGTTATGGCGCTCAGCTATCATACATAGAGAAACATTGTAAAAGAGTATAGTTCATAAAGAAGAAAATCCAGTTAAAGTGGCCAATGATAGGATCTTATCATACAATAGCTCCCTATCTATATCACATCTCGATACATAGGGAACATAACACATTCTATTGAGTAATTCCATGGAAAGGAGCTACAGTTGCTACTTATGCAACCCCACTAGAGGGTCGTACTGGAGAAGGTCAAACGGTGTTGATGGAGTTAGGGGGGTAGGTTGTGGTGGCAAGGTGGTGAGCTATGACAATATTTAAAGATCCTAAAATAGTTAGGTTAATAGATAATTGAGAATGCCATGAAGTAGTTAATATCTCATAAAGAAATTTATGGCCCCTCCCTCATAAATGGACCAACCCTTTGCTACGTAAAAGAATAGGAAATTCCCTTTGTCATTGTGGGATAACAAGCATTCTAATATTGATCGATCTATCTAATTGATTTGGAGCTATTAGAGCTAGATCCACTTTGACCAAACAGGATCGACTAGTTTTCATAGGACCTATTAGTAAAATCCCTTTAGAAAGTAATGATCCTGAGTGGAGTGAGGCCATTCATTACCCTTAGCTTATAGTTATGGAATCTGTTATGCTTGCTAGCGCATTTTTATAGTGAGGTAAGGTACAACTGTATAAATTTAATAGTACAAGTAGGCTCAAACTATGAAGCAAGATCTCGCTTGCACCCTGTGATGAGATTCTCTGACCCAATAATAAATAGATCATCCACATATAGGATAAGAATTATAGGATCCTCGGCTACGTACTTGGTTTTCAGTGACGTTTGATTCACTTCCAGTAATTCTTTATATATATATATATATATATATATATAATTATGAAAGGATGCACTTGGATACCCGTCATTTACTGTGGGCACGATATCTGGTACACCAGAGGAGGGGGGAGTCTAGTTTAGACCTAACCATGAGGGACAAAGGGAGCCACTAATAGGTTTGAATGGTACTGGGATATGGGTGTCTGATGCTTATGGACTAACTGGAAAAATAAAACCAGTGGATCTAGCATGGGGAGCTGAAGGTTTTGATCCTTTTGCTCTGGGAGGAATATCTTCAATGAAGAAAGGGGAGAAATATATTTATTTAACCTGTAAACTAGTTGGCGTGTATTATATTCCTTAGTATTGACACTTGGCATCAACACTTGGATTTCCTATTATATAAACTTGTGGCAGAAACCTAAAGTAGTGGCATAGAGTACTGACCATGTAATCATACCATCACCCATTCTCATCACCCAGGAAAAAATTTAATAGAATGAGGAGCCATCAAGCCTTTCCTGAGGTATGCTCCTCCCCCACCCGATAAGTAACTTAGGAGTTTTTCAAAATGTGTTCCACCCAAACCGAAGTGACTAGACCCCCCCCCCCTCTCTCAATAAGTAATTGGGACAAGTAATATAGAAAGTGCTAACCAGGTTTCAGTAGAGGGGGGGTTTCAGTTTACCTATCTTAATAAATTCTACAATCAGTTCAAAGAGCCCGTGGGTTCTAACTTTACTATTGTACATACTGAATGAACCCATCTATATTCCTTCACGAGCTAGGGTAAGGATTTAGAATCTAATTTATTTTCCCATCCTCTTTTCTTTTTATTAATAAGTGTCGATCATAATTTACAATTATGGATATAGATTTCGTACTAATATTGAGTATATAAGAAATAGATTCTTGTTCTTATCCATCTCATGGAATTCCTTACTATCCCCTTCTTTTAGTAATCTAGTTATTTTATGTCTGTCTTCAAACCACTCCCTTATAGGACAAGTAACTTCTATAAGGTGGTATCTTTCTTGGACTCCGAATGTATAGAAGTATGTCTCCTTGGGATCCCTGCTTCAACATGTATATAGGTTAGGTAAGGAAGGAGGTAGGAAGAAAGCCTATTTTTTCTATAGCTCTGATAGGAATAAGTCCTCAGAATAAATAAGCACAACATTTCCTTGATAACCAGGTTATCCGAAGAAAGGAGGGACTTCTGTCGAAAGGGAAAGGAGAAGAATAAAGGTGCATGATAGAGAAAGATATGAACATTCAGTGAGTTTTCTAGCCCTACAAACAAAGTAGTTATTTCCCTCAACGACATTTGCATCAGCTAAATTTATTGGTAGATTTTCCAGGGGTCCAATGTTGAGGAAATCCAATGATGCATCAACACATAACCATAATGTGTCATTGTTGTGTGGATTTTTTGATGAGTTTGTTTAAGAGGTAGGTGTGCAGCATATTGTCCAAGTAAAAATATATAACATCGACTCAATTGATTGGTTAGTTGAGCCCTTATCCTTATATGTATGCCCTGGGCCTATGCCATCCTGCTTGAGGGAAGGTATGTAATGATTGAGAGAAATCTTGGATTCACTTTATATACACATACATGGTTTTTGATCGATATGGATAGAGAGAGAAAAGGTGGATCAATATTATATGTGCTAGAGTGGTTTTTGTCAACTTTTATACATGTGTGCAAGTGCCACATTTGCAAAATGTTTGCATGAAAATAAAATGTAAGAGTATGTCAGTCAACAAGTGTGTATTATCAAACGCAGGTGTACTATATCTATCCCTTGCATCCAATGCAGTAAGTCTAATTAAGGTAGGAAATAGTATATAGAGGTGGATCTAACATATGGTAGCACTAACAATGAGCACGAGGCAGGGGCACTGAAACTAGTAACAAAGTTTCCCATACATATGTCCCTTATGTCCATGTTGTAAGCTCAAATTAAAGCATTAGGAAGGGACACCATATTAAAGAGCTAATTCGGGTAACCAATCTAAGCGTAGCTAGAATAGCACCCTTCTTTGAAGGGTAAGGTCTTATTGATTTTTTACTTTTGCATGTATAGCATTTCCCATTGTAAGTGCATTTTCCCCATTGATACATGGTGTTCTTCAACTTATTGCTAGATCGTAAAGATGTTATCGATTGTGAACCTCATTTTTGGAGAGATGTACAAACTTGTATCCTAACATTTTTAACCCAGACAACCACTCTATTTATAATTCTTCCTTCCTCGAGCCCCCGATTGTGTTTAATTACCTTTTTAGAAACTGCTCTATCGATAGGGACCCCTTTCCTATCCCAATAGTCCACCGACCTCCCAACCAGTGAATAGACCAATAGGTTAGTTTTTCTTGGTCTAGCCACCGACCAGGCTAGGCAAGTAAAAAAAATAGGGGAAATAAATTATTTTTAACGGAATGAACAATACGATTCGCTAGATTGATTTTTCTCTAAATAATTTCCCTATTAATTACATTGTCAATACAATCCATACATGTTATGTGTAATTTTTTAATGCAGGGTGAATTTCCCACAATTAATAGAAGTAGTGCTTAGTACTTAAGTAGATAGTGTTTAACCATATTAGATATGCCCGGTGGGAACAACAACAAATATTTGAGGAGTTTGGGGTGTCTTGCGCTCCCCTTGCCAGTTCGCTTAAGCAGTGGGAAGGAACTAAAAAATGTTTCCTCGTTGTGGGACACATCGACCCTTTTATGGCTTTGTGATTGGATATTCTAGTGGAGAACTGTTAACAAAGTGGATTTTCACTGGGAGGATAATAAGAACTTTGATCTGTTCTATTGAGAAGGTCTATGGTTTGAGCCTGTATAGCCCTATACATTCCACTAAGTTACACTACTCTCGAACCGAGGCCAATCATTCAATTAGGTGAAGGTGGACTCATTACCTCATCAAATATAAATGAAATTTATCGAAGAGAGTAGAGCTAGAGATGGTAAACCGTACAAGTTACCGATAACATACTCATCTCATATTTCAGAAATGAATAAGAGGATATTCATAAAATGCATTTAATTATTTTAAAAAATTCATAGTTTCTCCCACCACATATCCTCCACATCCGTCTCCTACAGGTGGACCCCCTACTTCCACACAATCCACCCCTCCACATGCACGCAAGTAGCCTAAATATAAGTTAAACGACAGATGCTTTCACTACAACGACAAAGCTAAACTTATGAGGTAGGTTCTCCTTCCTGAAGGAATTCTTGTCAGCCGGGGGGATGTTTCTCCGAATCCTATCCATCCCCTCCTCCTTCCCCTCCTAGTCCCATGACCGAATGTTTAGGTGAAAAAATATAGCGCAATTTATAGATTACCATGCAAGGAACAATAGTCAAGATGGCATTATTTGAATTCCTGTAGATGGTTCTTCATTTAGAGATATGGAGGAAAAATGGCTTCACTTTAAAGAAGAACCTTGTAATCTTAGGATTTGTTTGGAAGCAGATGGTGTCAATCCATTTGTAGGGATGAGATCCGTTAACATGACATGACCTATTTTTGTTATCAACAATAACATTCCTCCATGATTGCCAATAAAGAGGGAGCACACAATGTTGTCGATAATTATGCCAGGTATATTGTGCCTACAATTTTTTTTTAATGTAGTGGCATCTCATTTGTCATATTTTGTTTCCTAATGTCATATATATATTTGATTTTTCTCTTGTGCATGGTGTTAAAATATTGTAACTTCAGAAGATATTTCAGATGTATTGAATGTGTTCCTCCTTTGGGAGATGAGTCTGGTATTGTAAGAGTAATTAAAAGAGTCAATGAAAAAGCTATAAATATAAGTCTGGTCAATAGTATGCAAGTGTCAATATAATAAATGTTATTTTTGGTGTCTTGCTAGAAAAGTTGGCCCAGTCATTTAGACAAGTCAACCCTGTTAGGTTAGAGGTAAATTCAACTGAAGAATATAAATAGGGAGGTTATCCCCTTCATTTGTATGCACTTACTCAAGATGTTTTGCAAGAGAGAGAAACATTAGCGCGTCAGAAAGAAGAAAGAAGCAGTTTTCCGAGTTTTACACTGCTCTGGTTGAGTTCTATACTAAGTAAATTTTGTGGGGGTTTCTTCCTTGTGGTTTTCCCAAGGAAAATATTTATGTTCTTGTGTTCCTATGTTTATGTGCTTGTTGTTCTTCTAGTGATCTTACTAGTGACAATTTGTTTTAATATATCATCTAAGAAAATTAAGAAAATTTAACATGGTATCAGAGCCACCCTAAAAGGAAGCACTACATGACAGTTGGGGTTTGTTAATATGAACAAATCCCTTGATAGATAAACCAGAAAAGAGGGCTCTCTCAATTCTCCCTTGAAGAGCGCATCTTTCTGGGAAGATAGAACTAGATTCCAAGAAGTTTCAGTTTTGTACCAGACACTGCTGCCAGGACAAACTAGTGCTTCAGTTTTCTTGAGACTCCATTATCAATCCCATAAAAAGAAAGATACAGTCTACCTCGCCCTAGGGAGGCACATATTCTCCATCACCCAGGGCTCTACTAGTGATCTGAACATAAAAATTAGGGTTTCTACATTAAACCCTAGTTCATCCAGAAGGAGGTCAGTCAGAAGTTGTTTTCTTCAAGTAACTACCATTCCTACTTATTCCATTTGAAGTTCTCATTCTATTAAAGATGGAAAAGAATACCAAGCTATATGAAAATATTGAAGGGGATGAAAACTTCAGAGCATGGAAGTACAGGATTATTCTCATCCTACAAGATAATGATCTAAATTGATTAGTAAAGGAGGAAGTGAAAGAACTAGAAGAAGCTGAAGCCAAGACCAAGTATAAGAAGGATATGATCATAGCTAAAATAATCATAGCCGACTCCATCAAATATAACTTGATTCCTTAAGTATCCTTAAGGGATACTCCAAAAGAGATGTTTGATGCTCTATCTAGTTTATTTGAAGGAAGAAACATTAACATTTAGATGACCCTGAGGAATCAACTCAAAAGTGTAAGATCTCAAAAGTTAGAGACCATGCAGTCTTACTTTACAAGAGTATCTCAAATCAAGGATCAGTTAGAAGCCATTGGTGATATGGTTGAAGAAGAAAAAGTTGTGAAGAAAACATTAAGTGGTATTCCAAAATATTGGGAAGCCTTTATCCGAGGAATATGTTCAAGAAGGAAACTAGCCAAATTCCAAAAGTCATGGGAAGAATGTGTTCAAGAAGAAGATAGGATAGAATCTAGAGAAGAAAAGATAAATGACAATAATGAACAAGCCTTGACAGCTCATAGCAAAGGAAAAAGGAAGAGGTCTAAGAAATACTTCTCAAATTTTGAATGCTTCAATTACCACAAGTTGGGACACATTGCCATCAATTGTTCCATGAAAGAAGAAAGAGTAAAAGAGATGAAAAGATTTCAAGCCCATGTTGTTGAAGATAGTGATCAAGAAGTTAAAGAAGAAGAATGTCACGTCCCCATGCCTCCGACCGGCAAAGAGGACGCGACTACAAGCTTCAAACACCCGGGCTAAGAGCCCCATGAACATGCACAGGTATAAAATTTGCTGAACATAATGCTTAAACAAAAATTGAAATAAAATATGCACACAGGCATAGATGCAATTTAATCCTCATACACAGCGGAAAACAATAGCATTCATACATGAATGTATTCATTCAACATGTTCATCAATTTCATTAACAGAAATTAAGATTGCAGAAGTAAAATGGATAAAATCATTTATCTTATGATGAAATCGATCTGCAACCAGCTACATCGCTGCAACGTTCCACCCAACCATAGGCCAGCGTGCTCCTTAATCTCTCAGCAGTGCTGCCACCCCCGAGCTGGGCATGATTCTCCAAGGAATAAGGGAACTAGCAGGCTTACACATAGCCAGGGATATACAATAACACAGCCAAGCCAACACAGTTGGGTTTATCAGGCCATTAAGGAGCTGGAGAAGGAAAATTGCTAAGCTGGTGAGCTCATTACAGAGCCAAGAACACCTACACCAGAACTAGACTGACCTCTAAGACACCCAAACACACCCAACACAAGGAATCAATCCCTTCTCTGCTCCACAGTCCCTCAGGCCCTGCATTCCCTTCCAGTGCTATTCAAGGGTGATGGAGAAGAAGGCCAACCCTCTAGCTCTGTCTGTGTGGTTTCCAGCCATCAGGTTTATCAAGCAAATCTAAGCCAACATCCCTGCTCCTCTCATAGTCCGAAGACCAACCATTGCACTTAGGTAATTAATTTAGTTGTCACAGCTTAAACAGGGAAAACGATTTGTGAGTCGTTCTTGGCCCTCTCGTGGCCAAAACGACTCCCAATAATCGAATTACACAGTCCCAAATAAACAGTAAACATGGGGGAAGAAAAACAGTTCCAATCTCAGCATAAAAATGACAAAAATTACACAACCATACCGGTCTGTAAGGAGAACATACACCTGAGGACGTGATTGTCTCTTCTCAGGGAATCGTGGGTGAAAACGCATAGCTCTCAGCTCGCTATGTGAGCCCCAAACAGAAGAATACCTGTGCGTGGGAAAACAATTCAACCCAGTGAGGAAAGGAACGGACAATGGAGGTCCTGCGTGAGGAAAAACAGCTCCGTTTTTTCCCGTGGATGAGCAAACAACAGGAAGGACGCGAAATTTCAGTGCGTGGGTGTTCGGCAACTTGTGGAGAGAGGAAGAAAAATCTGCGTGGGTGAAGAGTGCGTTTTTCCTTTTCATTCAAAATTCAACTATGGGTGGTGTGGATGGAGGCATGGACTGACAGTCCTGCCACCCCACTCCCAAAACAATTAACTGCCATAACTTCCCTCAGCTACCAACATAAATTATTAATTGCAGTGGTTGGGTGAGACAAAAGGAAGAGAACACATGGGTATTTTCCCTCATTGGCCAAGGTTGACAAATTTCCCCACCCTTATCCTTGTGAAAATCATGCCCCTTTTGATTTAGTTGCCACGAACGGTAGCTGGTTGGGTTCATTTAATTAATTGTAGATGCATATTTGCATGATGACCGTCATAATATATGCCGCATGCCCCGATATACAATCGGTGACAAATTTAAACCCAAAACATAGCATAACCGATCAATGGTGGGGCCTTGGCCTTTAACTCCACACCATGATCATTTACAAAATACACATCATATACATCTAATGTAACGAGGTCAAAACCGGGACATTACATTCCCCTCCCCCTTCAATAGCACTGTCCTCAGTGCTTTAAAAATTTGAACAAAATGCTACACTGGTATCACCTCAGTGTTCCATAGAATTGAACAAAAATGGATGTGCCAATCGCATGGCATCCTCCAGCTCCCATGTAGCCTCTTCAGACCCGTAGTGCTCCCATTGCACCTTTACCTGCCCTATGGCTCGGTTCCGGAGCATTGTGACTTTCCTGTTGAGGATGCGCATTGGCTCGATTTGGAACTCTCCCTCGGGTTCCACCTGAATCACATCCCAATTTATCACATGGTTAGGATCATGTACATATCTCTTAAGCAAGGAAACATGAAAAAAATTATGAGCTTTAGTGCTAGCAGGCAATGCAAGTCTATATGCAACAGGCCCTATTCTTTCAAGCACTTCAAACGGCCCGCAGTATCTCGGTGACAACTTGGCACAACTTCCAAGCTTCAAGGAACTCTTCCTTGCCCTCACTCTGAGGTAAACATGATCCCCAACACTGAACTCCCTGTTCACCCTATGCTTATCTGCATAGCTTTTCTGCCTGTCCTGTGCTACCTTCAGCTCTTGCCTAATCTTTACAACCTCTTGCTCCATTTCCTTGAGCAATTCTGGTCCAAGCACAATCCTTTTCACTGGATTATCCCAAGTCACCGGTGTCCTACACCTTCTTCCATACAAAGCTTCATACAGACTCATCCCCAAAGATGCTTGATGTCCATTGTTATAAGCAAACTCTACCAAGTGTAAGTAATCTTCCCACTTGGTTGGTTTGTCCATTACATACATGTGAAGCATGTCTTCAAGCACCTGATTAACTCTCTCGGTCTGCCCATCCATCTGAGGATGGTATGTAGTGCTGAAGTTTAGCTTTGTACCCAAGTTTGCAAACAACCCCTTCCAAAAGTTGGAAGTGAACTTGACATCTCGGTCAGAGACTATTGCCTTCGGCAATCCATGCAATTTGAAAATCTCCTTCATGAAGATCTTTGCAATGTCACCAGCCTCATACGTAGACTTAACCGGTATAAAATGTGCTGCCTTAGTCAACTTGTCTACCACAACCATGATGGAATCATGTTGTCTCCAAGTCATTGGCAATCCTATAATAAAATCCATGGAAATAACTTCCCATTTCCATTCCGGAACTGGCAAAGGATGCAACAAACCTGCTGGATGTTGATGCTCAACCTTTACCTATTGAAATTTCATACATCTTGAGATGTACTCAGGCATATCCCTTTTCATTCCTGGCCAAAAGTACTGCTTTCTAGCTGTAGCAATTGTCTTCTGATATCTTGGGTGACCAGAATACGGAGCTTGATGGATTTCATCCATAACAACTCTCCTCAAATCTGCTACATCTGGGATGTAAATTATACCTTTATAAGTGAGAATCCAATCTCCTTCCAATTTATATACCTCATACCTCTTCTCAAGACTTTGCTATTGCAATTTGTATTTTACCTGCTCATACAATTCATCTCCAGCAACATGATTAACAATCTGTTGCCTCAAATCTGATTGGCAAATACTGAGAGATGCCACATGCATTTCCTGCACCTTTCTACTGAGTGCATCAGCTACCTTATTCTCTTTTCCCTATATGTGTTTGATCTTAAAATCAAACTCACATAAAAACTCCAGCCATCTTGCTTTCCTAGCATTCAGAGTAGGCTGATCAAATAGGTACTTCAGTCCACAATGATCTATCCTGAGCTCAAATCTCCTTCCCATCAAGTAATGTCTCCACATCTTGAGAGCATGTACTATGGCTGCAAGCTCTAGATCATGAGTGGCATAGTTCTTCTCATGTTCCTTCAGCTTTCTTGACTCATAACATATCACGTGGTTGTCCTGCATAAGGACTCCTCCAAGCCCTTGTACGCATGCATCAGTACACACCACAAAATATTCCTCTGGATCTGCAATCTTCAATACTGGTGCACTGGTGAGAAGGTTCTTCAACCTCTGGAAGCTTTCTTCACACCTCGATGTCCATTCGAACTTCATCCCCTTCTTTTGCAAAGAAGTGATGGCATGTGCAACTTTGGAGAATCCCTCAATCAATCTCCTGTAATATCCTGCACAATATTCATAAGGCACATAAATGTAGCTGGTGCATTTGTGAGGCCAAATGGTACCACTACAAACTCATAATGCCCATACCTTGTCCTGAAGGCTGTCTTATGAATGTCTTCATCCTTGATCCTTACCTGATGGTAACCAGACCTCAAGTCAATCTTGGAAAATACCCTTGCTCCTCTCATTTGATCAAAGAGGTCATCAATCCTAGGCAAAGGATATTTATTCTTCACAGTAACCTTGTTCAATTGCCTGTAATCAATACATAACCTGAGTGTACCATCTTTCTTCTTTACAAATAGAACTGGTGCTCCCCAAGGAGACACACTCGGTCGGATATACTTCTTTTCCAACAACTCTTGCAGTTGCATCTTCAATTCTAGCATCTCCGGTGTACTCATTCTGTAGGGTGCCTTGGACACTGGTGCTGCTCCTGGCACAAGTTCAATTGTGAAGTCATTGTCCCGCTTTGGAGGAAGCCCTGGAATCTTGTCAGGAAACACATCCCCAAATTCCTGTAACACTTGATAGTCCTCCAATCGAGGAGTTTCATCTCTCGTTTCCTCCAAAATCTGAGCTGCATACAACTAGCAGCCCTTCCTACAGAACTTCTTTAGCTGCATTGCTGAAACCTGCCATACTGAAATGACCTTTGGAATGCCTTTCACAACTACTAGGTTTCCTTCTTCATTCATGCATTTGAAAGTCTTATTGTAGCAATCAATCTTCACCCTGTGAGCTTCTAACCAATCCATTCCAATGAGAACATCATAGGAACCAAGCGGTAGAACATTCAGATCTACACAAGTGACCAATCCATTCATGACCAATGGACACTTCTCTACCACTTCACTGACCTTCCTCTTAGTTCCAATGGCTACCTGAACTAACCAAGACTTCCTATGCTTTACTTTCTTAAAAGCACAAATCTCTACTACTCTAGGAGTAATGTAACTATGAGTAGAACCAGGGTCAATCAAAATAGAAACAGATTGCTCAACAATCTTACTTGCTACTTCAACCACAGCTGACTGGTGATCTGCCTGGCGGTCCTCTAGTGCTGCATCAATCCTAGGGATTGCCCTTGCTACTTGACCCACTGTTTCTGCTTCTTGAACATTATATGCTGGCCTTGCACCCTCATTCTCGAGTGGACAATTCCTGCGCATGTGGGGTCCTCCACATTTCCAACATTGAAGTGGTCCTCTATTCTGTTGTGGATCTTTAGGCTTTTCTCCAGTCACTCCAACTGGCTTACTTGCAGCTTGAGATGGCTGCTTTTGTTGATTCCTGAAGCTAGAAGGTTTGAAACCTTTCTTTCTTTGGTCAAACTTCTCGTTCTTCTTGTCCTTCCATGCCTTATGGTAATCCGACTTACCTTTGCTTTGCTCACAATAGTACTTATCTTTTCTTATCGCTTCTTCAAGAGTCCTAGGCTCATAAAACTCAATTCTATCTTTATAAGACTGAGGTAATCCACTCAGAAAACATTGGACCTTCACTTTTTCATCTTTGATGTACCGGACATACCTCAACAACTCCAAAAACTTATTTGCATAATCCTCCATGGTTTGCTGTCCCAATCTCAACTCATGGAACTCCTTAATCTTATCATCATAATACCTATCAGAGAGATATTTTTGCTTAAAATACTTCTTGAACTACTTCCACTTAAGTCTCCTTTCACTGATCCTTTTTACTTGCTTGAAGTGTTCCCACCAAATGGATGCCCTTCCATTCAGGTTGAATATGGAAACCCTTACCTTCATGTTTCCTGAATAATCATGCACTTAAAAGTACTTCTTTATCTCAGGAAGCCAAGCTTCAGCTTCTTGTCCAGTCTTTACCTCACCATCAAACATAGGAGGTTTTTCCTTTTTAAATTCATCCCGAGAGCGATCCCTATGGTGTCTCTTTATTTTCCTTTTATAAGAAGAAGAACTTGAATCCCCACTGGATTCTTCAGAATCAGATGACCCACTAGAAGTCCTTCTCCTTCTCCTAGTACTGCTCTTACTACCTTCGGGTCTCACTGTACCTCATCCAGAGTCTATCTTTTTCTGCAAGTCTGTCAAGCTCTGTAACATTGCAGCATTTAACCGATGCTGCTCTTCTTGGGCTTTAATCGAGCTTCTCATGGTAGCTGCAACCTCTGATGGGGTCTCTTGGAATCTCCTTCCATTAGACTCTATGTCATCATTCCTATTACGAACATTTTCTCCCATGGAATCTTCTGCTCGCTCGTAGGAATCCCGAGCATCATACCCATCATGGGTTCTCATAACTGAACCACCACTTACTTACCAACTGCACTACCTGGAATACTTCCCTTGAAGGTGACTATAATTCTGCAAATGTGTTAGCAACACAAGTGTTAGATGCATAACATTGATATAAAACATCATTACTTACCTTCTTCCTGGAATAATCATAAAATTATAAATGCCCAAACACACAAAATTTTCTTCATCCAAGAACGTCTATCGGATGGAAAATGCCTTCGGCTTCCGCAACGGCGGACGCACAAACCTTAACTTCTTCCGATTTGGCATTTACGGAGAACAATTTTAACGTCGGATGTCGACGAACTTCTTACATCGGAATCCAAATGACTTTGGCTTCCGCAACGACGGCTCACCAAAGTCCGAATCCTTCCGACGTCCGCTCTTACTTGGAGAAAATTTCAACTTCAGGCGTCAGCGGCCTTTCTGGTCGGAAGCTTTAGCGATTTCACTTCCACAATGGTGGACTAAAGGACCACTTTCCCTTCCGACTGGCGGAAGTTCACTTCATGAATCCTTCCCCAACGACGGACTGAAGATCACTCCCGCCTCCGATTTCCCAACACTTAGACAAATTTTCAAAAAATTGTCTTTCTTCGACTGTGTCGGCTATCGGCGGTCTTTCACGTTGGATGCAGAATTGCTTCACCATCCACAACGGTGGATGGGGAAAGGTTAAACCTTCCGCTATAGCAGAAGTCAATTCCGCCAATCCTTCCGACTGTTCAAACACTTAGGCGATTTTTGAAACTTGCTGCTGCTCTACCGAACAAAGAAGGTAATTATACCCTTTGTAACTGCATCTTCTTGGCCCATAGAGGCCCATTGTTTCCAACCAGTAGCTCTGATACCATGCTTCCACGTCCCCATGCCTCCGACCGAAAAAGAGGACGCGACTACAAGCTTCAAACACTCGGGCTAAGAGCCCCATGAACATGCACAGGTATAAAATTTGCTGAACAGAATGCTTAAACAAAAATTGAACTAAAATATGCACACAGGATTGTTTATCATGCACAGATGCAATTTAATCCTCATACACAGCGGAAAAAAATAGCATTCATACATGCATGTATTCATTCAACATGTTCATCAATTTCATTAACAAAAATTAAGATTGCAGAAGTAAAATGGATAAAATCACTTATCTTATGATGAACTCGATCTGCAACCAGCTATGTCACTGCAACATTCCACCCAACCATAGGCCAGTGTTCTCCTTAATCTCTCAGCAGTGCTGCCACCCCCGAGCTGGGCATGATTCTCCAAGGAATAAGGGAACTAGCAGGCTTACACATAGCCAAGGATATACAATAACATAGCCAAGCCAACACAGTTGGGTTTATCAGGCCATTAAGGAGCTGGAGAAGGCAAATTTCTAAGCTGGTGAGCTCATTACAGAGCCAAGAACACCTACACCAGAACTAGCCTGACCTCTAAGACACCCAAACACACCCAACACAAGGAATCAGTCCCTTCTCTACTACACAGTCCCTCAGGCCCTGCATTCCATTCCAGTGCTATTCAGGGGTGATGGAGAAGAAGGCCAGCCCTCTAGCTCTGTCTATGTGGTTTCTAGCCGCCAGGTTTATCAAGCAAATCTAAGCCAACATCCCTGCTCCTCTCACAGTCCGAAGACCAACCATTGCACTCAGGCAATTAATTTAGCTGTCACAGCTTAAACATGGAAAATGATTTCTAAGTCGTTCTTGGCCCTCTTATGGCCAAAACGACTCCCAATAATCGAATTACATAGTCCCAACTAAACAGTAAACATGGGGGAAGAACAACAGTTCCAATCTCAGCATAAAAATGACGGAAATTACACAACCATACCGATCTGTAAGGAGAACATACAGCTGAGGACATGATTGGCTCTTCTCAGGGAATCATGGGTGAAAACGCACAGCTCTCAGCTCACTATGTGAGCCCCAAACAGAAGAATACCTATGCGTGGGAAAAAAATTCAACCCAGTGAGGAAAGGAACATACAATGGAGGTCCTGCGTGAGGAAAAACAGCTCCGTTTTTTCCCGTGGATGAGCAAACAACAGGAAGGACGCAAAATTTTAGTGCGTGGGTGTTCGGCAACTCGTGGAGAGAGGAAGAAAAATCTGCGTGGGTGAAGAGTGCGTTTTTCCTTTTCATTCATAAGTCAACTATGGGTGGAGTGTGCGTGGAGGCATGGACTGACAGTCCTGCCACCCCACTCCCAAAACAATTAACTGCCATATCTTCCCTCAGCTACCAGCAGAAATTATTAATTGCAGTGGTTGGGTGAGACAAAAGGAAGAGAACACATGGGTATTTTCCCTCATTGGCCAAGGTTGACAAATTTCCCCACCCTTATCCTTGTGAAAATCATGCCCCTTTCGATTTAGTTGCCGTGATCGTAGCTGGTTGGGTTCATTTAATTAATTGTAGATGCATATTTACATGATTACCGTCATAATATATGCCGCATGTCCCGATACACAATCGGTGACAAATTTAAATCCAAAACATAGCATAACCGATCAATGGTGGGGCCTTGGCCTTTAACTCCACACCATGATCATTTACAAAATACACATCATATACATCTAATGTAACGGGGTCAAAACCGGGACATTACAAAGAAAAGAAGGATGAAGACTCTAGTGAAGAATATGTATTGATCTACACTCTAACAGGACCAATCTCAGCAGGAAATGACACCTGGCTAGTAGACAGTGGTTCCTCCAAGCACATGACAGGTTACAAGGACTCACTCTCATGTCTTGTACAAAATTAATCTCCACACAAAGTAATGATTGGATATGATTCCCAATACCCCATCAAAGGAATAGGAGAAGCATTCTATAAGTTGGAATCTGGAAAGCCCATGAAGATGAAATATGTCATGTATGTACAAGGACTAAAGAAGAATCTTCTTTCTATTTCATCCTTAGACAAGAAAGGATTCAGAGTTGCTTTTATGGATGGAAATGTTCTCATGTGGACAAAAGGTAAAAACACAGATGATGCAGTAGAAATTGGAGTTGAAGAAGGAGGAATATACAAATTGAAGGGACATAGATATTCAACATTAGCAACCAGTACCATAAACCCATGTTAGTTATGGCACATCAGGCTTTCTCATATTCATTGCAAACCTCTACCAATTGTAAGCAAGGTTATGACTAGTCTACAAGAAATTCAGATAGAACATGAAGGAGTGTGTAAAGGATGTGCACAAGGAAAGAATACTAAGAATCCTTATCCAAACAATGACAATAAAACAAAAGGAACCATCCGAGAAAGAAAGAATCCAAATTCATACCCTAGTTACATGGCTTTGATGTGTGATCTAGTTGATAAAGAACCGACATGTCTTAAAGAAGCAATAAAACAGAAGGAGTGGGTTGATGCAATCGTCGAGGAATACCAATCCATTATAAATATTGATGTGTGGGAAATAGTGTTGAGTAAAATGGTTGTCATTGATGTCAAAGTTGTTAACAAAAGGAACTAACACATTAATGTCAAAGTTGTTAATGAAAGGAACTAGTGTAGGTTGCAGGTTGGATGGCAAACAACCCTATAGCAAGTTGAATGACTAAGATTGATCATCCAAGTAAATCGATGGATCACAATGTTCTTGCTAAATGAACTAGCATAGAGGTTAAAACACATGAAACGTGATAAATTTCCACGAAGGAGTAAGTTTGGATGGCAGAGGTTAGTCCCACCCTAGATACAGTGACTTAGGATAAGTTCCGCAAAATATAGGCGGAAGGATGAAGTTCCACAATAATCAAATATCGAACGAACTATATTAGTCCTGCACTAGATCTGATGATCAGGGATTAATTTCGACAGTTAGAAGGAAAATCCAAATTTCCGCAAAAGATCAAGATCAGACGACTAAGATTAGTTCCGCCAAAAACATATCAATGGTGGAAAACCGACTTCCGCATTCCACAGTGCAGAAAGGAGTTTGCGAAAAGGAAAAAGCAGAGAGTCGACATCCTGCATCCTGCAATATGGAGATCAATGATCAAGGAGAATCCTGATGAAGATCAATGATGGAAAACCTCCTTCCGCATTCCACAGTGCAGAAAGGAAAAACCGAATAGTTGACATCCCGCATCTCGTATGCCACATCCCGCAATCTGGAGATCAACGATCAAGGAGAATCCCGATGAAAATCAACGGTGGGGACTCATTGAAACAAAAATTTGGTGCAGAAATACGATTTAAAAAGGAGATCTATAGAGAATATCAACTGTCCGTATTGTTTCTGATGAAAAAGATTACAGAAGCACCAGAAAATGATAAACAGGGATGTGGAAATGAATTCTGATTTGTGGGAAGAATGAAATGGTGTCTTTGCTGAAGTGATGTGACGGTTTAATGGGTAGATGCTTATTGGTTGTGTTTGTAAGTAAACAACGATGAACCAAAACAAAAGAGCACAGCTATGGGGAGATGTGTTGATACGAAATAGGTAGAGGGTATTTAAATAAATGAATAGGTAAAGAATTATGTGTCTCTGTTATTGAGTTGGACAGATTCCAAATTATATAGTTTACAAACTATTCCATGTTATCCGAAAATACGCACCTCCTGCAGATAGGATCTATTTCCCTAGTCTGAATGATTCATATATAGAACAAAACACAAACACCAAATGTTAAACTTTCCCTAGCTCTGGTATATCACTTGAATGAAATGCCATGATACTTCTCTCAATGGTTGTCCTCGCTATCCTCGTACAAGAACTTGTAAAAAATGGCAAACAATAAGAGAAACATGATAGCATACAATATAATCAACTAGATCTATGGTCGTGACCAAGGAATCAAGCAATATATACACATGAAACAGTAAATATGGGAACAAAAAAGACATTTTTTATTAGAAATGATTGGAGAGACTACAACCTTTATGCCTTGGTGTTGAAAGTTCCTTCCAATGGATCCTTGCCTCTAACTTCACCTTGCCTCCAATAGCTCAAGAATGATTTTGACAGAGTTTGGGTATGCAACACAATTCTTCCTCCTCCTCCCCATTGGGGATGAGCCAGTATTTAAAGGCATGGGAGGATATATATGGTTGAGTATCTAATGGGTGAGGTGGAGATAATATCCAAAAAGGGAGGATATCGAGCTCTAGCTGGTCCTAAACCATAGGCATGAGGCTCCACGAAGGCAAGCTTCGAGAAGCCTCTCGAAATTTCTCTTTTTGCCTTGAAAACTCGAGCATCGCTCTTCCAATGAAGCAAACAGGCAGTGTTAAAGGGGTAACAATTCTTGTAGTAAGTCTAGAGGCAGTAGCACCACTTTTTTCCCATGTATCAGGAGCATTGATGACTTAGGTAACTCCTTTTGGCAATGGAAGAGGAGCGTTACCAGCTCAAAACAAGGAAAAATTGCAAGGGGATAATTTCTTCCTTCATTTCTCTAGGGAAAACTTTGGGGGATTGGAGAATACAAGGGAATACCTATATCATAGCATGATGGTGATGATATTTTGGTGTAACATTGCAAAATACTAACAAAATTAGAAAAGGGTGGTAGGGTGGTGCTAGGGCAGGACACATGTCTGCAGGGTGTCGAAGCCTCCTTACAGTTGTAGCTAGAGAATAGGGTGTCGTAGATTCCTTGTCTGTTGAAGCAGGCAGAAAATCATAAGGGTGTTGTAGCATATTTATCTGTAGTTGCAGGAAAAAAATAGGGTGTGTTTGCATCCTTTCTGTAGTATCAGATAAACAATTTTGTAAATTCATCTTATTAATGAGTTTGTGATGGTGGTTTTATTTTTTTAGGTTTCCACGACAAAATCTGTGTCTTAATTGTTGATTCTTTTGTATTTTAAAGAAAAACAAAAATACCGATTCACCCCCCCTCTCAGTATTGTGGGATAAACCAACAATTGGTATCGGAGTGAGGTTCCTTCACAACATCTTAACCACTAGAAGGAATATCCCATCCAAAATCACTATGGATCTTCAAGGAAAGAAGCATCTTTTAAAGCCTCCTTAAACAATTGAAAACCCAAATTATGAGGAAGCTTTTTTCATTAATAAACTTGAGAGAGGGACTAGAAAATACAAGGGAAATTTACCTTTAGAGTGTTTTAATTGTGGAAAGATTGGAAATTTTTCCTCTAAATGCACCTACACTAAAGAAGATTAGAATGAATAAAAGGAAGCTTCGAAGTTCAAAAGGGGTAAACTAGGAAACAAGAAAAAACCCTATGGGAAAAAGAAAATTGTTTAACCATGGAAGACACTAAAGATTCAAATGGAAGTGAAGCTAAAGAAATTGAAGTCTTGTTTATGGGCCTAGATGCTCAAGCCTCAAATAGTGACTCATATGCAGAAGGAGAAGTAGACCTAAGAGCTGAACTTGTTAGCGCCCTTGAAGAACTTGAGAAATGTAGGAAAAAGAACAGACAATCAAAACTTATCATCAGTCAGTTGGAAGCTCAACTTCTAGATTCCAAAAAGGTTGAGGAGGACCTAAACCTACAACTCAAAAGAAGAAAACACGAGTCTGAAAATCTTGTAGAATAAATCATGCAATTTAAGAGAAAGCTTGATGAAGGATCTATCAAATCAAAGTTTGAGAATAGCTCAAGGATTCTAGATGACATTCTGAGTATCCAAATACCATCAAGTGATACGTCTGGAAAGGGGTTCGTTAAAGAGAAGAATCCAGAGAGATTTCCTATCACAAATCAAGAAGGAAGTAAGAAAAGCTATGCTGAAGCACTAAAGACTCCAGTTAAAAAGGAAAGAAGAAAGAAAGCATGCTTAATTTCTCAAGATATAAATAGAAATAATATAGCACCCAAGAGACCAAATAGATATCTACAGATCTTTTGGGTCATAAATCCTTAAATTGCAAATTTAAAAGAAAGGTCTCTGAATACAAGAGGAAATCATCAAGTAATAAGACGAATGGAAATAAGAATCTTTTTACGCTAATTCAAAAGTCTGATATAGAATGTTATAAGTTTAATAACCATGGACATATAGCAAGATATTGTAAAATGAAGACTCTTACAAAAATGACTGTTGAAATCAAATCTCAGAAGACCAAACAAAAGAAGTATTGGAGAGAAAATGAAGAAAAGGAAAGTTCCATGATTGCTTTATGTGCAACCGAAAGACAAAACTTATGGCACTTGGATAGTGGCTGTTCAAATCATATGACCGGTGACTCAAGCAAATTCATAACACTAAAATATAATAGGGGAAAAGTCACTTTGGAGATAGTTTGTCATCCAAAATAATCGGCAAAGGAACAACTGTTGTTAACAACAAGATCAAAGCTGAAAATTTTTTGTTAGTTGAAAACCTCAAGCATAATCTTCTCAATGTAAGTAAAAAATTAAATCAAGGACACATTTATATCTTTGACTCTGAAAAATGTGAAATCAAGAATAAGAAATCATGAAAGGTAGTTGGCATTTCTATGAGAAATACAAACAATGTATACATCTTGGAAAATGAAAACCAAAGCTACTTAAGTATGGTAGATGAAAGTTGGTTATGGCATAGAAGGTCGGGACATTTAGATTTTGACAATATTGTAAAAATAAGCACGAAGGAAGCTATAAGAGATCTATGAAAATTTTTAGTTCCTCTAAAGTCTATGTTTACGTAAACATTGTCAACATGGGAAGCAAACCAGAGCCATATTTAAAATAAAAGAACATATGACCTCACACCCTCTGGAAATAATTCACACAGAACTATGTGGACCAACCAGAACTAAAATCATGCAAGGAGATCATTATTTCATGTTGCTCATTGATGATTACACAAGGATGACCTAGGTGGCATTCCTCAAAGAAAAATTAGAAGCTTTTGAAAAATTTAAAATCTTCAAAGAAATGGATGAAAATGAGTCGGGTATAAAAATCAAGTGTCTTGGATCAAATAATGGGAGAGATTTTACCTCAAATGAATTCAATGAGTTCTGCGAAGGTCATGGAATTAAGAGTCAATTTTCAGCCACAAAAACGCCTCAGCAGAATGGGGTTGTTGAAAGGAAAAATAGAACAGTCCAAGAAGCTTCCAGAACTATGCTGAATGAAGCAAAATTATCATATTTTTTTTAAAGAGAAGCTGTATACACACAAGTATACATACTTAACAGAGGACAACTAGAGTGAATAAGGATAATACCCCTACGAATTTTGGTATGGAAGACCATCCTCAGTCAAATATTCTAAAGTGTTTGGCAGTAACTGTTACATCAAAAGAAATGAGGATGAACTTGGAAAGTTCGAATCCAGGACTGATGAAGGAATCTTTCTAGGATATTTCATCCACCAAAAGGGAATATAAGTGTTACAATAAAAGGTTACATAAAATTGTAGAAAGTGCTGATGTGAAAGTAGATGATATAAAACGAAGGAAAGAGAAAAATCTTGATAATATTGAAAATACATGTGATGATGAAATAAAAGACATGCAAAAGGACGAGAGCATTCATAACAAATAATAAAACAAAGAGAAGGAAGATACACAGGAAGATGAAGAAGACTCCCCTAGACCTGACACTAAAACTCCCTCTAGAAGGATACAAAAGAATCATTCGGAGTCACAGATCATGGGTGATAAAAATGATGGAGTCATAACAAGAAGACAACTACCAGATGTTGAACAAGCCCTACTCTCAATAGTTTAACCCAAGAACTTTACAGAAGCTAGAAAAAGGGATGAATGGGTAAAGCCATGAATGAAGAACTAGATTAGATTGAGAAAAATGAGACCTGGGAACTTTTCCTAAGACTTGAAGATAAGAACATTGTAGGAACCAAATGGATTTTCAGAAACAAGTTCAATCAGGATGGACAAGTAATAAGGAACAAAGAAATATTGGTTTGTAAGGGGTATTCCCAAGTGGAAGGTGTTGACTTTGAAGAAACTTACGCTCATGTAGCATGGATTGAAGAAATGATAATGTTTTTAGCACTATTATGCCATAAAAATTTCAAATTATATCAAATGGATGTCAAGTCTGCATTCCTGAATGGAAAAAATAGAATAAGAAGTATATATTGAACAACCTAAAGGGTTTCTCTTGTCATAAAACAAATATTATGTCTATAAACTGAAGAAGGCACTCTATGGTCTGAAACTAGATCCAAGAGCTTGGTTTTCAAGACTAGACAATTACTTGAAACAATAAGGGTTTAAAAGAGGAGCCAATGAAAGTAATCTTTACCTAAAGATCAAAGATAAAAATATGATCATTGTTGTTGTCTATGTGGATGTTATCATATTTGGAAGAAATCTTCAAATCCTAAGTGTATATTTTTCCTCTAAAATGAAGAAAGAATTCAAAATGTTAATTCTGGGTGAATTGACTTTCTTCTTGGGATTACAAGTCTACCAAACAAACGAAGGAATTTTCATCTCTCAAACTAAGTACATAAAAGATATGTTGAAAAAGTTTAAAATGGAAGATTCCAAACCTGTTGGTACTCCTATGGTCACTAGTTGTAAGTTAAGAAAGGATGATGAATCTATGTAAGTAGATCATACCATGTTTAGATCCATGATTGGCAATCTGCTATATGTGACAGCCACAAGACCAGATGTGATGCAAGCTGTTGGATTGGTGGATAGATTCCAGTCAACTCCCAAAGAAACACATGTAACAGTAGTAAAAAGGATTATCAAATATCTAAAAGGTACCATGGAGTATGTTTTATGGTATCGAAAAGGACAAGAATTTACCTTGAAAGCGTTTACTGATGCAGATTGGGTAGGAAGTGTTGATTCGAAAAAGTACTAGCAGAGCAGCATTCTTTCTAGGAAGTTAATTAGTATCATGGTCAAGTAAAAAAAGATCCACCATTTCACTCTCTACAGCAGAAGCAGAATATATTGATGCTGCCTCATTTTGCACTCAGGTTATTTGGATGAAACAAACCCTAGAAGATCTACTTGTAAAATATGAACATAATAGTGATCAACTATGATAACACTAGTGCTGTAAATATGTCTAAAAATACTATCATACATTATAAAATGAAACATATACCAATCAAGTATCACTATCTGAGAGAACAGGTATCTCCAAAATTTGTCAGATTAGAATACATTGAAACAAACGAACAAATCACTGATATTTTCACCAAACCACTACTTAGGGAAGCCTTTGAGCATCTTAGACAGAAGATGGGAGTAATTCCCTTACAAAATCACTAAGAGAAGGAAGCACAATCTCAGGGGGAGCTGTCAGACAAAGAGATTCTTTGTCATTGGTGTCAAAGGGGGAGAATGATTAAAGATCTTGCAATCAATTCCAAAGGGTGATATTATTGAGTAAAATGGTTGTCATTGATGTCAAAGCTGTTAATGAAAGGAACTAACACATTAATGTCAAATATGTTATTGAAAGGAACTAGCGTAGGTTGCAAGTTGAATGACAACAACCCTATAGAAAGTTGAATGACTGAGACTGATCATCCAAGTAAATCGATGGCTCACAATGTTCTTGCTGAATGAACCAGAGCAGAGGTTAAAACATGTGCGAAGCGATAAAGTTCCATGAAGGAGTAAGTTTGGACGACAGAGGTTAGTCCCACCCTAGATCCAATGACTGAGGATCAGTTCCACAAAAGATAGGCAGAAGGATGAAGTTATACAACAATCAAAGATCGAACGAACTATATTAGTCCCGCACTAGATCCGATGATTAAGGATTAATTCAGACAGTTAGGTGGAAAATCCAAAGTTTAGCAAAAGATCAAGATCAAACGAATGAGAATAGTTCCGCAAAAAAAATCAATGATGGAAAAATGACTTCGCATTCCGCAATCCAGAAAGGAGTTTGCGGAAAGGAAAAAGTGGACAATCAAAATCCCACATCCCACATCCCACAATCTAGAGATCAACGATCAAGGAGAATCCTGATGAAGATCAACGATGAAAAATCAACTTTCGCATTCTGCAGTGTGGAAAGGAGTTTGCAAAAAGGAAAAACCAGACTGTCAACATCCCGCATCCTGTATCTCGCATCCTGCAATCTGGAGATCGGCGATCAAGGAGAAGCCCTATGAAAATCAATAGTGGGGAATCATTGAAACATAAATTTGGTGCGAAAATATGATTTAAAAAGGAGATATTTAGAGAAGATCAACTTTCTAGATTGTTTCTGATGAAGAAGATTACAAAAGCACCAGAAAACGATAAATAGGGATGCAGAAATGAATTCTGAGCTGTGGGAAGAATGACATGGTGTCTTTGCTGAAGTGATGTGACGGTTGAATGGGTAGATGATGATTGGTTGTGTCTATAAGTAAATATCCAAGACCCAAAATGAAAGAGCGCAGCTATGGAGAGATGCCTTGATACAAAATAGGTAGAGGATATTTAAATAAATGAATAGGTAAAGAATTATGTGTTTTCTGTTATTGAGCTAAACAGAGTCCAAAGTGAATAGTTTAAAAACTGTTCCAAAAGACTGAAAAATCAGAACAGGGTGGTAGGGTGGTGTTAGGGAAGACACAGGTCTGCAGGGGGTTGAAGTCTCCTTCCAGTCATAGCTGGATGTTGAAATATTGTAACTTCGAAGAATATTCTATATGTATCTTTTGAGGTCCCCGATGGTCCTACCGGGAGAAACACTTGTATTATCTTGTACCCCGATGCTTCTAATTGGAATAACTAATAAGATTCATGAGGTTGTCCCCTCTATTTGTAAAGGTGGGTCATTAGCACCCCAGTGTGGTTACTTGAGCCTACATGTGTAACTCGAGCCTACATGATTAACTCGAGCCTACATGTCGGATGAGTTAATTCAAGTGAACGGATGAATATAAATAGAGGTTTGGTGCTCCTCATTTGTGACACACACACTCTCACTTGTGTAGCGCATTAGTGGAGAAGAGAAGTAGCTAGAGAAGGAGGAGGATCAGGCTTTGATCTCCTTGTTGGTTTTATCTTTTATCTTTTGGGGCATCTATATTGAGGAATATTTTGCTGGGTTTTTCCAGGATAAATCTTTGTGTTCTCCTTTTGTATGGTTGTGCTTGTCTATCTTTCAGTGATCCTGTTTATATGCTTTTTTATGAAATCAAAATGAAATACTAATGATATAGCTTGGCATATGAAAATTTAACATGGTATCAGAGCCACCCTGAAAGAAGACATTGTACAGCTAAAGAATATAGAGCTTATTATTTTTTGGGCCTCTATCCATGATCGATCAGCAAAAGAAGGCTATACTGACTCTCCATTGAAGGGCGCATCTTTCTGTCGAAGTGGAATTTGATTCCGAGCATTTTCAGTTTTGGTGCGGAAAATTAGGGCTTTCTACAAAAGATGAATTTTTGAGTGATCCCAGCATAGGATTGTTCTCCTCATCAAAATAAAAGTTTAGAGACCTGGATCAAGAAATTTGGTTGGGTGAAACTTGGGGAAAGTCAAACCCTAGTTTGACCCCGATCTGGAAAAACCCTAAATACTAAAACTACTAAGTTTTTGTACATTCGCTATATCCTGAGATTGGAAAATTCTTAGGAGTTGAAAATTTCAAATGCCGAATATAACATCCCTATTTACACTGTGTCCAAAATTCAGCCTCATATTCGCTATATTCTGGGAGATATGATCCCTCCAAGTTAGGGTTCCAGCCTCTTCCAGAATTCATCCCTAAACAGGACACCTGGGGAGAATTGATGTAGCGTGGGCTACAGAGGTCCAAATGGAATTCCTAAAGATGTTACAGAAATAGCACAGACTTTAATTTCTGTGGTCTGAATTTTTGAACCTGAAGATGAACCAGTGACATGTGGCATGCCGTACAACTTCACTATTCTGAACAGTCCTGTAACAGGTCACCTTGGGAAAATGATAATAAATCCCAATTGGTGAAACAAATTATGATGAAACCTATGGTTGTAGATTAGGGACATGCGAGGTTACCTCAGTGCAAAATTTCAGACACATAGGAGCAGTAATTTCAGAGATATCACAGAAACAGTAACAGGCATTTCTGCAGAAGAAATTGGAAAACTAGGGCTTCCTGTTCCGGGAGCTTCCCTCCACTGTTTTTAGATAAGGAGTACATTGGACAGCTCCATTTGAAGAGAGATATATATTTATATCCAATCAAATCTGAAAGATTCAAAGTTTTGAAAATTCGGGTTTCTCTGAAAAACCCTAGATCAGCCAGCTCCGAAAGCAGGACGGACACCTCAAATCAGTAAGATCTAACCTTTTGCTATTTGCATTTGAGGTTCTCATTTCAAAGTGATCTATCACATCAGCTTGATGATAAGCTTGGTGAAGTTGAAAAATTCCAAGCATGGAAGTATTTGATCTCTCTGAATAAAATGAATTGGACACCTACATGAGTAGAGAGGTTCCAGTTCTAGAGGGAGATGAGCCTCAAAGCCTTACACAAGAAGAACTTGATCAAGGCCAAGAAGATCATTGTTGATTCAATCACAGATCAACTTGTACCACAAGTGTATTCCCTAAAAACATAGAAGATGTTTGATTCCTTGATCAAGCTATTTGAATATAAGAACATAATTCAGAAGATGGATTTGAGAAAACAGTTGAAGAATGTGAAGATCCAGAATGCATAACATCTTGGA
>LPNX010209268.1:322508-338292 GCA_001517045.1 Pseudotsuga menziesii | reverse complement strand
TCCCTCAAGCGATGAGGAATATGAAGAACTCAATTCTTGACGAACCTCTTATCCATCTTATCATTTGGATAAGAAATGATGATTTCATGGATGAAGAAGGTGATGAATCAGAATGATCAAGACAGAGTCTACCCATGAAACAACCAAAAGATAAGTATTCAATTGTCATTTAATGATATTGTTTTGTTATGCATTTGATTATATTCAGTTGATGTGTTGTTTGCATGCATGTGATAGGTAAGTAGCTCATGGTTCTATAAAAATCTCCATTGTTACTTATCTAGAATGAAACCTATTTTCTGACATATTGGATTAGTGCACAATCTCAATGATGTCATGGTAGAGATGGAAGGCATATAGAAAGTTTCTGTGAGATATGGATGAATGTTGTATTGGCTAAATAGTTGCATGATGCATAAGAATTTGTCGTTATGCATATGTATTTCTAACCATGCAACTAGTGCATTTGAATTGTAGGAAAGGTCCTGTACAACCTCCTAAAAGAAAAGAAGGATGAGACTTGTTCCGAAGAACAAGTGATGAAAATTCAATAAACATGAATCTGAAGCTCCCAGGGTCAGAGACACTATGACGAAAGAAAGAGCTTCAAAGAGTGGTAGATCCACCTCGAAGGATGAAGACCACCATGGGTATGAGAGATAACTCAAGATGAAGAAAAAAAATGCTATTAAAGAAGCTATGATCAAATAATAACAGTTGATTATGGGGAATGATGTATATGATATGATTTCGAGACATAAAGGGAAGTATGTAGTATCTTCCATATGGATCTGCAAGAACAAGTGTACAAAGCAAGAATCATGATTTGCCTCAGAAAGAATAGACTATGACATGAAATACTCTATTGACCAGTATATATCAAGCATATAATCACCTATACAGAATGAAGAAGGACGATAATACTCCACTTCAGGGGGAGTGACTACAGAAGATATCTGAGTTGGACACGTACGACATTATGGACAGCTTCCTGATGGATCAAGACTTTACCAAGAGTAAAGTGGGTTCCAACCTTCAAAGTTGAATGCAGAAGACTAGGATATGTTGATGATTTGATAAGACGAACTCATGAAAGATGTTATGATGATGTTTGGGATATAGTACTCAAACCAGAAAGCAAGCATGTGGTATCTTACAAATGGATTTGCGAGATAAAATATGTCGCTGATAGAAGTAAGGAAAGACTTGTGGCTAGAGGTTTCTATAAGAAAGAGGGAATTAATTTTGAAGAGACACTTACTCCAGGAAGCAAGATACACTTCCTTCAGAACTATGATGGTAGTTTCTTCCATGATGAAGTAAAGACAATCCTTCCTTAATGGTATGATTGGGGAAGAGTTTTACATCGAAAGGATTTGAAGTTGAAGACAGATGGACTCATATATGTAAGTTGAAGAAGGGCCTCTATGGCATGAAGCAAGATCCTGGAGCTTGGTATGGCAGTTCCCTGTCAATTATGGGTTTTACCAAGAGTAAAGCTGATCCTAACCTTTATCTCAAGGTTGTATAAGATGAACCTATCATCCTCTTATTATATGTGGATGACTTATTATTTACAGGGAAGGAGAAACAAATCATGGAAAGCAAGAAGAAACTAGCAGAATAATTTGAGATGAAAGACCTTGGGTTAATGCACTATTTCCTAGGTCTAGAAATATGACAAAGTTCAGAAGAAATATTTCTCAACCAGGGAAAGTATGCGGTAGAGATATTGAAGAGATTAAATATGTTGGAATGCAAAGCCATGGCCACACCCATGGACTCCAACCTGAAGATGTTAGATGATGACTCATGAGAGTTAGTATATGTGACTCATTATAGATAGATCATTGGGTCATTGATGTACTTAACAAATACCAAACCAGACATTTTTTTTGCTGTGAACACCTTAAGTCAATATCTTTTTCAACCAAGATGGGTTCACCTAGTAGCTGGAAAACATGTGATGAGATATCTGAAATGGACTATAGACCTTTGTCTATACTATGATGGTATCCATGACTACATATTGTATGGCTATACAGATGCAGATTGGGTTGGAAGTATCTCAAACAGGAAAAGCACATCAGGTAGATTCTTTTTTTGGGGGTCTTCTATCAGTTCATGGTTTAGCAGGAAACAGTCCAGTGTTTCTCTTAGAACAACAAAAGCATAATACATAGCAGATTGCTCTGCTAATTTGTGAAGCTATATGGCTTCAGAAGCTGATATCAGGTCTCCTTGACCTGAATATGGATACTACATTGATTCTATGTGATAACAAGAGTTGTGATAACAGAGAACCCTGTGTTCCATCGTAACACATAGAAATCCAATATTTCTACATATAAGATAAAGATGCAGATGATGATGTTTCAGTATTCCCATACTGAAGATATAGATGATGCTTTCAGTATTTACATACTAGAGATACAGATGGTGATAGTTCAGTATTCACATACTGAAGATGTAGATGATGATGGTTTAGATGGTGATGTGCTGATGAAGCCTTTGTCCTAAGTAAAGTTCGAACACTTTTGAGACAAGCTTGGTGTGGTTTGGAAAGACCTTCCTTGAAAGGGGGAGTAGTGATGTTGCAATGGGATTGTATCATCCTGGGACATATGTCTAGAAGTGATCCAGAGACCTCAGTCTTCGAGAATGAAGAGGGATTGTATCATCCTGGGACAGATGTCCAGAAGTGATCTGGTGACCTCGGTCATCGAGAATGTAGCAGGATTGTATCATCCTTGAACTTTGGTTCAGAATGGATTTGGTGAACTTCGGTCATCAAGAAGGTGGCAGGATTGTATCATCCTTGGACTTCGGTTCAGAACGGATCCGGTGAAATTCGGTCATCGAGAAGGTGGCAGGATTGTATCATCCTTGGACTTCGGTTCAGAATGGATCCGGTGAACTTCGGTCATCGAGAAGGTGGCAGGATTGTATCATCCTTGAACTTTGGTTTAGAACAGATCCGATGAACTTCGGTCATCGAGAAGGTGGTAGGATTGTATCATCCTTGAACTTCGGTTCAGAATAGATCGGGTGACTTCGGTACTCGAGAACTTGTGTTGATCCCATAATTCCAATAGGAAGGATTGTTTGAGTTTCACAGATGTGTTGATCCTGTAATTCCGAAAGGAAGGATCGTTAGTAACTCCATAAAGACCTAAATCCTGTAATTCCGAAAGGAAGGATCATTGGTAGCTCCATAAAGACTTGATCCCGTAATTCCAACAGGAAGGATTGTCTGAGCTCCACAACTGTGTTGATCCCGTAATTACAAAAGGAAGGATCGTTAGTAACTCAGTAAAGACCTAAATCCCATAATTCCTAAAGGAAGGATCATTGAATTGATCCCGTAATTCCAATAGGAAGGATTGTCTAAGTTCCATAGATGTGTTGATCCCGTAATTCCGAAAGGAAGGATCGTTACTAACTCCGTAAAGACCTAAATCCTGTAATTCCGAAAGGAAGGATCGTTGGTAGCTCCGTAAAGACTTGATCCCATAATTCCAACAGGAAGGATTGTCGGAGTTCCACAGATGTGTTGATCCCGTAATTCCAATAGGAAGGATTGTCTGAGTTCCACAAATGTGTTGATCCTGTAATTCCTAAAGGAAGGATCGTTAGCAACTCTGTAAAGACCTAAATCCCGTAATTCTAAAAGGAAGGATCGTTAGTAGCTCCGTAAAGACTTGATCGCGTAATTCCGAAAGGAAGGATCGTCTGAGCTCCACAAATGTGTTGATCCCATAATTCTGAAAGGAAGGATCGTTAGTAACTCTGTAAAGACCTAAATCCTGTAATTCCGACATGAAGGATCATCTGAGTACCACCGACATGTTCATCCCATAATTCTGAAAGGAAGGATCATGTTGATGTTTTGATGATGATGATGTTGATGTTTTGATGATAATGATTTTATGATGATGATAATGTACTGATCGAAAGATCAGAGTGTGATGATGATGATATTTTGATGTTTTGATGATGTTGATGTTTTCATGATGATGATGTTTTTATGATGATGATGATGTACTGATCAAAATATCATAGTATGATGATGATGTACTGATCGAATGATCAAGAGTATGATGATGATGATGTACTGATCGAAAGATCAGAGTGTGACGATGATGATGATCAGTATGTGATGATGATGACATACTGATCAAAAGATTAGAATACGATGATGATGATTCTGTTCTAGAGTTGAAGTATGATAATGGTGCTGATCATGATGTTACTAATCAAAATGTGATGATGTTGCTGATCGAAAGTTCAAAATGATGAAGATGTCTTTGCTGATCGAAAGATCAAAGTGCTGAAGATATTGCTGATCAAAATGCTGAAGATATTGGTGATGATCGAAAGGTCAAAGTGCTGAAGATGTCACTGCTGATCGAAAGGTCAAAGTGTTGAAGATGTTGCTGAAAATGTTGCTGATCGAAAGGTCAAAGTGCCGAAGATGTTGCTGATCGAAAGGTCAAAGTGCTGAATATGTTGCTGCTGATCGAAAGGTCTAAGTGCTGAAGATGTTGCTGATCGAAAGATCAAAGTGTTGAAGATGTTGCTGTTCAAAAGGTCAAAAGATGCTGATGTTGATTAAAGAGTTGCTGTCGTCAAATATTGAAGACAAAGACTATATGATGTTGAAAAGCTTCCAATGATTTATAGATGTGTTACCCTGATGATGTTGATGATGTCCTCTCCTACTATTGTTGTTGTTGATGTTGTTGTAGAATACCCTTCTCATTAAGGGGGAGTGTTGAAATATTGTAACTTCAAAGAATATTCTATATGTATCTTTTGTGGTCCCCGATGGTCCTACCAAGAGAACCACTTGTATTATCTTGAACCCCGATGCTTCTAATCGAAAGAACTAATAAGAGTCATGAGGTTGTCCCCTCTATTTGTAAAGGTGGGTCATCAGCACCCCAGTGTGGTTACTTGAGCCTACATGTGTAACTCGAGCCTACATGTCGGATGAATTAATTCAAGTGAACGGATGAATATAAATAGAGGTGTGGTGCTACTCATTTGTGACACACACACTCTCACTTGTGTAGCGCATTAGTGGAGAAGAGAAGTAGCTGGAGAAGGAGGAGGATCAGCCTTTGATCTCCTTGTTGGTTTTATCTTTTATCTTTTGGGGCATCTATATTGAGGAAGCTTTTGCTGGAGTTTTCCCTTTAGGGTTTTCCCAGGATAAATCTTTGTGTTCTCCTTTTGTATGGTTGTGCTTGTCTATCTTTCAGTGATCCTGTTTATATGCTTTTGCTATGAAATCAAAATGAAATACTAATGATCTAGCTTAGCATATGAAAATTTAACACTGGAGAACAGGGTATCGTAGCATCCTTGTTTGTTGAAGCATCTAGAAAACCATAGGGGTGTTGTAGCATCTCTATCTGTAGTTGCAGGAAAAAACTAGGGCATGTTTTCATCCTTTCTATAGTAGTAGATAAATAATTTTGTAAATTCATCTTATTAATGAAATTGTTTTGGTGGTTTTCTCTTTTGAGGTTTCCACGATAAAATATATGTCTTAATTGTTGATTTTTTTTTCATTTTAAAGAAAAACGAGCAATACTAATTCACCCCACCCCCTCTCAATATTGTGGGATAAGACAACAAATAGTACCAAGACCAAAAGACAAATTAGTGATATCCTTGAAATGGATCTTCAAAACTAAACACTCAGCAGATGGTAGTATAGAAAAATACAAGGAAAGATTTGTAGATTGAGGATTCTCTCAAAAAGAGGGAATCGACTATGAGGATACCCTTGCACCAGTGGCTAGGTACACCTCAATAATAACTATCCTTTCCTTGGCATCCAATCTGAAGTGGAAGATGCATCAAACGGATGTAAATCCATCCTTTCTAAATGGCTTGATTGAAGAAAAGGTATATATTGAACAACTGCAAGGGTTCGAGACTAATGATCATAAAAATCATGTGTGTAGACTAAAGAAGGCATTGTATGGGTTAAAGCAAGCACCCATAGCATGGTATCGAAGGATCGATGGATTTATAATGAGCTTAGGAATTAGCAAAGTAAAGCAGGATCCAAACTATACTATAATATTGAGGATGATGGGATTATGGTATCATTACTATATGTACGTGATCTATTCCTGACAGGAGAAGATAAGCCCATCATCAAATGTAAGAAGAAGCTTGCTACATAGTTCTAGATGAAAGACCTTGGAAAGATTTATTACTTTCTAAGTCTTGAGGTATGGCAGTATCTATACGAGGTTTTCCTAAACCAAGGAAAATATGCAGTAGAAATCCTAAAAAGATTTGGAATGATAGATTGTAAGGCTATGACTACTCTAATGACAAGAAGTTTGAAGTTATTAAATGATGATGCTTCGGAAGCAGTTGATGATGCCTTATACAGATAGATTATTGATTCAATAATGTACTTAACCAATACAAGACCAGATATATGTTTTGTTGTAAATAATCTAATTCAGTATATGGTGAATCCTAAACACATTCACCTTATTGGAGAAAAACATGTAATGAGGTATCTAAAGGGAAATTTAGATTATGGGCTCATATATGCATCTAGTGGAGAGACCCTATTACATGGATATACAGATTCAGATTGGGGAGGAAGTGCCAAAGATAGAAAAAGAACCTCAGGATGTTTCTTTAGTCTAGGATCATATATGATCTTCTTGTTCAGTAGAAATTTAGACTAGTATTACACTTAACACGGTAGAGATTGAATACATTGCAGCATGTTCATCCTGTAGCAAAGCGGTATGGCTTCGAAAGATGTTGGCATGACTATTTGATGTAGAAATAAATACTATTGATATCCTTTGTGATAATAAGAGTTGTATCAAGATGACATAAAACCTCGTGTTTCATGATAAGACAAAGTATATTGAAGTTAGATATCATTTCATATGGGATATGGTAAAGAAAGGAGCTATAAATATCAAATATGTTCCTAGAGATGAACAAGTGGTAGATGTGTTAACAAAGCTTCTGGCTCGTGTAAATTTTGAATCCTTTCGAGACAAGATTGGTGTACTTCGAAAGGACCTCTCTCGAAAGAGGGATTGACATTAGATGGAATATGGATGCAGTGGTTGTAGATCAGTCTAGAGGAGGGTAAGTCTGGCTAGGTTTGTTTGGACCGAAAGGGTTAGTAAGTCAGACGAGGCCTGTTGATCCTAGGGGGATTAGTATGTCTGGCTAGACCAATTTAACCCAAGTGGGGGGGTAAGCCAGGACAAGGCTTGTTGTTCCCTAGGTATTTCCATTGGTATAACTAGGCTTATTGGCTCGAAAGAGCTAGTAAGTTAGAAAAAATGCATGGATGGATCTACCAGAGAACTCACCGTGATGCTGCTCTACGATAGTTAGAGGGAAATATGTATCTTCAGTATTTCTATACTGTTGATTGTTGAGATGATTGCTTCAATATTGTTATAATGATGATTGTTGAGATGTTTGCTTCAGTATTTTTATACTGATGATTGTTGAGATTTTTGCCTCAATATTGTTATACTGATGATTGTTGAGATGATAGTTTCAGTAATGTTATACTGATGATTGTTGAGTTGATTTTTGAGATAGTTTCAATATTGTTACACTAATGATTATTGATTGTTGAGATAATTTTAGTGTTTTTACACTAATGATTATTGATGAGTTTGCTTCAATATTTCTATACTGATGGTGATGTTGATGTTCCAACATCTCTATGCTGGTAATGCAGATGATGATCTAGAATTATAGATGATTTTTATTTTAGCACTGAAATTCTAATGAGATTGTTGTTGGTGTTTTAGTATATATATAATGATGTTGCAGATGATGCCTCATTATTCACATATTGATTTTGGAAAAAAATGATTTAGCATCCACATGCTAGTATGGCAGAAGATGAATCAGTATCCACATATTGATGCTATAGAAGATGATCCAGAAGATGATTCAGTATTCATATACTGACGTGATAGAAAATGATTCAGTATCCACATACTGATTCTATAATAAGATGATCCAATATTTATATGTTGATGTTACAGATGGTGATTTAGTATTCACATATTGATGCCACAGAAGATGATTTAGAAGATGATAGAAAATGCTCGAGTACATACATAAGATGATTCAATATTCACATACTAAGATTGCAGAAGATGATCCAGCTAAGATTGATGATGATTTTCCAAAACTTCCTATGAAATATAGAGACTCACCATTCAGCTGTACAAATGTGGTCGAATACCTTCCTAGTTAAGAGGGAGTGTTAAAGTATTGTAAATTCAGAAGATAGTCTATATGTATTGAATGTTCTCCTCCTTCAGGAGATGAGTTTGGTCTTGTAAGAGTCATTGATGTTGATGTATTTGTAACTTTGGAATGTATTCATCTATATTTATTATGTATTGTAACCCGATGTTTATTCCAGGATGTATTTGTGATGTACTTGAGTCATGTCATACCCCAATGTTTATCCCAAGAAGTTTCTATAATGAGAAAGTCATGTCAAGTCATTATGGGTAACCCTCCTATTGGTCAAGGGTTAAAGTCCCCACAGTTATGGGGCCCTTGGGTTATTAGACTATTCTAGTGAATTCAACCATAGGTGAGTCATTGTAAGTTGGGGCAATAGTCCCCACCATTGTGTTTCCCTCCTATTGGTCAGAGGAGGCAAAGTGCCCACAAGTGGTGGGGCACTAGGGTTATTAGACACTCCTAGAGATGTCGTCTCTGGTAAGTAATTGTTAAGTGAGGCCAACATGATGGAGTGGGTTCCAAGTGAAACGGAAGAATATAAATAGAGAGTGAGTCTCTCTATTTAGGACACACACACTCACTCATTGGGGTGCATGAGTGAGAGAGAAGAAGCTCTCTTAGTGAGAGAGAGAGAGACTGCCGCTTTTGGGAGATCATCTTTATGTTTTTGGGTTTAACCTTTGGTGTTGATTCTATCTCTTAGGAAGTTGCAGGGTTTTCTAGTTTATGGTTTCCCTGAGGAAAATTCTTTGTGTCTCGTGTCTCTTGTGTTGTGCTTGTGTTTTATTGTTGTGCATGTTATTCTCTCAGTTAAAGATCCTAAGATCATAATGGCATCTTATATGATAAAAATATAACATGGTATCAGAGCTAACTTGAGAAAAAGAAATTGTGCAACTGTAGAAGATAGGTCTCTCTCCACAATCCATCAGCAAAAGTATGCTAGGCTGACTCTCCATTGAGGGGTGCATCTTTCTGTAGAAGTGTAATTCGATTCAGAGCATTTTCAGTTTTCGATGCAGAAATTAGGGCTTTCTACAGAAGCAGAATTTTTGAGCGAGCCCAGCATAGGATTTTTCTGCTCATCAAAATCGAATTTTAGAGACCTGGATCAAGAAATTTGGTTGGGTGAAACTCCAGGAAATTCAAACCCTAGTTTGACCCCGAGCTAGAAAAACCCTAAATACTAAAACGACTAAGTTTTGGTACATTCACTATATCCCAATATTGGCAAAGTTTCAGGTGCTGAAAATTGCAAGGGCCGAAGATAAAATCCTGATGAACATAGTATCCAAACTTCAGCCTGATATTCGCGATATTCGGGGATATATGATCCCTCCAAGTTAGGGTTCCAGCCTATTCTAGAATTCATCCCTAAACAGGACACCTGGGGAGAATTTCTATAGCTTGGGCTATATAAGTCCAAATGGAATTCTTGAAGCTGTTGCATAAATTAAACGGAATGTACATTTTATGGTCTAAAGTTCATACCCAGAAGATGAAACAGTGACATGTGGAAGTCCGTACAACTTCGTTGTTTTGAACAGTCCTGTAACAGGTCACCTTGGGAAAAGGATCATAAATCCAAATTGGTGAAACCAATTCTAATGAAACCTATGGTGTTTGATCAGGGCCATACGCAGTTACCTCAATCCAAAATTCCAGGCACGTAGGAGTAGTAATTTCGGAGATATCATAGAAACAGTGACATACATTTCTGCAGAAGAAATTGGAAAACTAGGGCTTCATGTTCCAGGAGCTTCCCTCCACTGTTTTCAGAAAAGGAGTACATTGGACAGATCCATTTGAAGATATCTATCTATCTATCCAATCAAATATGAAATATTCTAATTTTTTAAAATTAGGGTTTCTGTGACAAACCCTAGATCAACCAGCTTCGGAACCAGGATGAACACGTCAAATCGGTAAGATCTAATCCTTTGCTATTTTCATATGAGGTTCTCATTTGAAAGTGATCTATCACATTAGCTTGATGATAAGCTTGGTGAAGTTGACAAATTCCAAGTATGCAAGTATATGATCTCTCTGAATAAAATGAATTGGACACCTACATGAGTAGAGAGGTTCCAGTTCCAGAGGGAGATGAGGTTAGAAGCCTTACAAAAGAAGAACTTCGGCAAGGCCAAGAAGATCATTGTTGATTCAATCATAGATCAACTTGTACCACAAGTATCTTCCCTAAAGACATCAAATATGTTTGATTCCTTCACCAAGCTATTTGAAGGGAATAACATACATTAGAAGATGAATTTAAGAAACCAGTTGAAGAATGTGAAGATCCAGAATGTAGAGACCATGTAGTCATAAGGGTCTCTCAAATCAAAGAACAACTTGAAGTGGTAAAAGAAGAAGTGAAGAATGCAGAAGTGATGATGGCCAACTTGAATGGCCTCCTAGGATCATGGGACTCATTCATTCAAGGAATGTGTGCCAAAAGGAAGTGATTACTTTCAGTAGACTCTGGGAAGAAGAAGAAGCTCGACTCATAAGAAGAGAAGAGAAGATGGGAGCAATTGAAGATTAAGCTCTCACTATCCAAAGAATATCCCTCAAGCAATGAGGAATATGAAGAAATCAACTCTTGAAGCACCTCTTATCCACCTTAGCATTTGGATAAGAAACGATGCTATCATGAATGAAGAATACGATGAAGCTGAAGGCTCAAGAAGGAGTCTACCCACAAAACAAATAAAGATAAGTATTCAATTGTCATTTCATGATATTGTTTTGTTATGCATTTGTTTGATGTATTATGCATGATAGGATGTTTGCATTAATGACAGTATACTACTAATATGCATGTGATGGGTAAGTAGCTCATGGTGCTATACAACTCTCCATTGCTACTTATCTAGAATGAAACCTCTTTGCTGACATATTGGATTAGTGCACAATCTCAATGTTGTCCTGGTAGAGGTGGAAGGCATCTAGAAAGTTTCAGTGAGATATGGATGAATGTTGTATTGGCTAAAGTAGTTGCATGATCATGTATTTATGCATAAGAACTTGCAAGGATGAATATTCCTTATGAAATGTTTCTAACCATACAAATGCATTTGAATTGTAGGAAAGATCGCGTACATAATTGCCTACAAGAAAACAAGAATGAGACTTGTTCCGGAGAACAAGTCATGACAGTTCAAAGATGAAAAATAATATGACGAATACATCGACATCATTGGTGCAGAATCTTCCAAGAAGAAAGGGAAGATCAGTTCAAGAAGAATGATGTCTAGGATGCAGTATCGATACATGAAGGAATGTTTGTAGTTCCATCATGCAATAGATGGAAACATCGTGGGATACAAGGAAACATTTGAAGAGAGATTTGCAGCCAGTGGGAGTTGAGACACATGATAGGCAGAATCAAGTGTGCAAATGAAAGAAGACCTTGTACGAGCTCAGAAGACACCCATGGGATAACACATACATGAGGAGCTTGATGAAGATTTGAACCTTTGCTACAAGGTTGATAAAGGATGACAAGCTCATAGATGGGTGCGAGATGAACTTTTGAAAAAGTTCAAGATAGAGGATCTTGGTATCTAGTGATCCTAGATGGATACATAGAAGATTAGTAGCATAGGAAGCCACTTGTCACTCCAGTACAGAATGTTTCAGTGCATAGAGTACATAAGACAGAGGGAGTATGATCCTTCAGAGGGAGTGAGTGCAAAAGATCTTGTGTTTCGACATGGTACAATAGGATGGACAGATTACTGATGACTCTAGGCTTTACTAAGAGTAAAGTGGATTCCAACATTTGCCTCAAGGTTGAAGGTGAAAGACCGGTGATTCTCCTGTTATGTGTCGATGCGCTATTTTATAGGCATGGAGGTGTGGACAAGGGAAGTATGTAGTAGAGATCTTGAATAGGTTCAGGATGATGGACTGCATGACCACACCTATGGCATCGAACCTGAAGCTGTTAAGTGATGCTTCATCAGAAACGGTTGATGCTATGATGTATCGTCCGATGATTGGGTCTTTGATGTATCTGATAAACACGAGACCAGACATTTTCTTTGTTGTGAACACCTTGAGCCAGTTCTTGATAGCTCCGAGACATGTTCACTTGATTGTTGCAAAGCATATTCTGAGGTACCTAAAGGGTACAATTGATTATGGGCTCAAGTATGATACGAATCAGAAGATTAACCTGGAGGGTTATGTTGATTCAGATTGGGCAGGTAGTGCCATCGATAGGAAGAACACTTCAGGGTGTTGCTTCAATATGGGATCAGGTGTGATATCTTGGTTTAGCAGGAAGCAATCCTGTGTAGCACTAAGTACAGCTGAAGCAGAGTATGTCGCAGCTTGTTCAACTAGTTGTGAGGTAGTATGGCTACGAAAGCTACTGTTGAATTTATTTGATCTCCAGATGGATGCTACTTGTAGACATTGTGACAACCAGAGTTGCATGAAGTTGTCAAAGAATCCAGTGTTCCATGACAAGTCATAAGCATATCAAGATCAAGTATCATTATATCAGGGATATGGTGCAGAGGGGAGCAGTGAAGCTCCAGTATGTTGTGACAAAGGAACAAATAGCTAATGTATTGATGAAGCCATTGGCTAGGCTGAAGTTTGAGTACTTCAGGGAGAATCTTAGTGTTCTCCAGATCGAGGTTTCCTCCAAGGGAAAGTGATGAGATCTATAGCCATTCTAACGAGTGGGTCAGATATAAGGGCTGAGCCTTTCTATCATGGTGAGAGGATTGGTTCCTTCCATGTCAGATGTGAGTGCTAGCCATTCTATCGAGCAGGATAGATGTAAGGGAAATTGCCATTCTGGGAATGGAGGTACCTGGTCAGTAACCAGGAAAACTCAGTCTAGGACTGAGAAGCCATTTTGATGTTATAGAGGGATGTGTTCCCACTTGATCAGATGTAAGGGATAAACCATTCTGTCATATATAAAGGATTAGGTTCCTTCCATGTTAGATGTGAGTGTTGGCCATTCCGACGAGTAGATCAGATGTAAGGGCAACTACCATTCTCTAGGAGAATGGAGGCACCTGGCCAGTTACCAGGTAGCTCAGTCGAGGACTGGGGGCCATTCTGATGTGACTATAGGATTGGTTCCTACAAGATCAGATATGAGTGCAAGCCCTTCCATCATTGTGTGCAGGATGTGTTCCATCCTGGATGGATGTAAGTGCAGATCCCTTTCATCATTGTGTGTAGGATGTGTTCCAGCCTGAATGGATGTAAGTGCAAAGCCCTTTCATCATTGTGGTAGGATGTGGTTCTAGCCTAGATGGAAGTACATAAATATTCCATCATTGTGGTAGGATGTGGTTCCAACCTGGATGAATGTAATTGCAGAGCTCTTCCATCATTGTGTGCAGGATGTGTTCCAGCATGGATGGAAGTGTGGAAATCTTCCATCATTGTGTGCAGGATGTGTTCTAGCCTGGATGGAAGTACGAAAATATTCCATCAAGATGTGTAGGATGTGTTCCAGCCTGGATGGAAGTACGGAACTCTTCCATCATTGTGTGTAGGATGTGTTCCAGCCTGGATGGAAGTGTGGAAATCTTCCATCATTGTGTGCAGGATGTGTTCCAGCCTGGATGGAAGTACGAACCTCTTCCATCATTGTGTGCAGGATGTGTTCCATCATGGATGGATGTGAGTGCTATGCCTTTCTAATGAGTAGGTCAGATATAAGTGTTGAAGAAGACCTACATGGAGGCTAGGCCTACAACCAGCATGAAAAAGGGTTGGCTCTGTAGAAATTCCTGTGACGAGAAGAATCATGAGATAGCACCCGTGATGATCCAGATCCAGTGAAGATGATCCAGATCGAGTGATGATCTAGATCTCGTGATGATGTCCAGTGATGATCCAGATCAAGTGATGATCCAGATCCAATGATGATGTCCCGATCTAGTGATGATGTCCAATGATGATCCAGATCGAGTGATGATCTAGATCCAGTGATGATGATGATCCAGATCGAGTGATGATCTAGATTCAGTGATGATGATCCAGATCGAGTGATGATCTAGATCCAATGATGATGATCCAGATCGACTGATGATCCAGGTCCAGATGAAGATGACTTGAAGATGAAGATGATGAGAACTCAATGATGATCCAGATGATACAGAGAAGAAGACTTGTCCTGATAAATTGTGTCAAGAGAATACCTTCCTAGTTAAGAGGGAGTGTTGATGTATTTGTAACTTCGGAATGTATTCATCCGTATTTCTTATGTATTGTAACCCAATGTTTATTTCGAAATGTATTTGTGATGTAATTGAGTCATGTCATACCCCGATGTTTATTCTAGGAAGTTTCTATAATGAGAAAGTCATGTCAAGTCATTGTGGGTAACCCTCCTATTGGTCAAGGGTTAAAGTCCCCATAGTTATGGGGCCCTTGGGTTATTAGACTATTCTAGTGAATTCAACCCTAGGTGAGTCATTGTGAGTCAGGGAAATAGTCCCCACCATTGTGTTACCCTCATATTGGTCAGAGGAGGTAAAGTCCCCACAAGTGGTGGGGAACTAGGGTTCTTAGACACTCCTAGACATGTCGACTCTAGTAAGTAATTGTTAAGTGAGGCCGACATGATGGAGTGGGTTCCAAGTGAACAGAAGAATATAAATAGAGAGTGAGTCTCTCTATTTAGGACAAACAAACTCACTCATTGGGGCGCATGAGTGAGAGAGAAGAAGCTCTCTCAGTGTGAGAGAGAGAGACTGCTGTTGTTGGGAGATCATCTTTATGTTTTCAGGTTTTACCTTTGCTGTTGATTCTATCTCTGAGGAAGTTGCGGGGTTTTCTCCTTTATGGTTTCCCCGAGGAAAATTATTTGTGTCTCTTGTCTCTTGTGTTATGCTTGTGTTTTATTGTTATGCATGCTATTCTCTCAGTTAAAGATCCTAAGATCATAATGGTAGCTTATATGATAAAAATATAACAATTGAAAGAGTCAATGTAAACCTCTGAATGTAAGTCGGGTCAATAGTACCCAAGTGCCATAATAATAAATGTTATTTTTGGTGTCTTTCTAGACAAGTTGGCCTAGTTAGTTAGTCAATTCGACCTTATTAGGTTAGAGGTCAAGTCAACTGAAGAATATAAATAGGGAGGCACAACCCTTCGTTTGTACTCACTCACTTAATTTGTTTTGCAAGAGAGATAAAGATTAGTGCACCAGAAAGAATAAAGAAGTAGTTGTCTGGGTTTTACACTACTTTGGTTGAGCTCTATACAAAGGAAGTTTTGTGGGGTTTTCTCCCTTTTGGTTTCCCTGAGGAAAATCTTTTTGTTCTTGTGTTCTTATGTTTCTATGCTGGTTGTTCTTTCAATAATATTACTTGTGACAATTTTTTTAAGATATCATCTAAGAAAATTAAGAAAAATTAACACATGGTTTATATATCTAAATGGTACTCATAATTATATATTTTATATGTCCAAATCAATCAGGTAAGTACCAAGTTCAAGATATGAATGTATATATCGAACCTCT
>LPNX010209268.1:285008-317508 GCA_001517045.1 Pseudotsuga menziesii | reverse complement strand
ACCACAGAAATAGTATCAGGAATTTCTGTAAAAGAAATTGGTAAACTAGGGCTTCCTATTCTGTGAGCTTCCCTCCATTGTTTTCAGAAAAAGAGTACATTGGACAGCTCGCCTTGAAGAGGTATATATTTCTATCCAATCAAATCTGAAAGATTCCAAGTTTTGAAAATTAGGGTTTCTCTAACAAACCCTAGATCAACCAGCTCTCGAACCAGGACAGACACCTCAAATTGGTAAGATATAATCCTTTTCTATTTTCATTTGAGGTTCTCATTTCAAAGTGATCTATCACATCGGCTTAATGATAAGATTGGTGAAGTTAACAAATTCTAAGCATGAAAGTATATGATCTCTTTGAAGAAAATGAATTGGACACCTACATAAGTAGAGAGGTTCCAATTCCAGAGGGAAATGAGGCTAAAAGCATTACACAAGAAGAACTTGGTCAAGGCCAAGAAGATCATTACTGATTCAATCACGGATAACCTTATACCACAAGTGTATTCCCTAAAGACACTGAAAGATATGTTTGATTTCTTGACCAAGCTATTTAAAGGGAAGAACATAAATCAAAAGATGACTTCGATAAACCAGTTTAAGAATGTGAAGATCCAGAATGTTGAGAACATACAGTCATACTTTACAAGGGTCTCTCAAATCAAATAACAACCCGAAGTAGTAGAAGAAGAAGTGGAGAATGTAGAAGTTGTGATAACTACCTTGAATGGACTCCCAGGATCATGGGATTCATTCATTCGAGGAACATGTGCAAGAAGGAAGTGATTACTTTCAGTAGACTCTAGGAATAAGAAGAAGCTCGACTCATAATAAGAGAAGAGAAGATGGGAGAAACTGAAGATCAAGCTCTCACCATCCAAAGAAGATCCCTCAAGCGATGAGGAATATGAAGAACTCAAATCTTGGAGAACCTCTTATCCATATTAGAATTTGGATAAGAAACGATGCTATTATGAATAAATAATATGATGAAGCTGAAGGCTCAAGAAGGAGTCTACCCACGAAACAAATAAAGATAAGTATTCAATTGTCATTTCATGATATTGTTTTTGTTATATTCAGTTGATGTATTATGCATGATAGAATGTTTGCATTAATTATATTATAATACTAATACACATGTGATGGGTAAGTAGCTCATGGTGCTATACAACTATCCATTTCTACTTAACTAGAATGAAACCTCTTTGCTGACATATTGGATTAGTGCACAATCTCAATGTTGTCTTGGTAGAGATGGAAGGCATCTAGAAACGTTTTCGTGAGATATGGATGAATGTTGTATTAGATAAAATAGTTGCATGATCATATATTTATGCATAAGAATTTTCCATTATGAATATGCCTTATAAAATGTTTCTAACCATAAAACTAATGCATTTGACTTGTAGGAAATATTGCATATAATCACCTACAAGCAAAGAAGGATGAGACTTGTTCCGAAGAACAAGTGATGACAGTTCAATAAAGAATCCAAGATGAATAATAATATGATGATACTTTCAAAGAAGATATGTTAGACACAGTGCAGTTATGTAACACTGTTGAGCGACATCATTGATGAAGAACCTTCCAAGAAGTATATAAGAAGAAAGGGAAGGAATGTACCAGTTCAAGAAGAATGATGTCTAGGATGCAGTATCGAGACCTGAAGAGAAGTTCGTAGTTCCATAATGTAGTATATGGAAACATTGTGGGATACAAGGCAAGATTCGTAGCACGAGGCTTCTCACAGAAAGAAGGCATAAACTACGAAGAGACATTTGTAGCCACTAGAAGTTAAGACACATGACAGGCATAATCATGTGTGCAAATGAAAGAAGGCCTTGTATGAGCTCAGAAAGAACCCATGGGATAAAAAATACATGAGGATCTTGAATATCACCTAGAGTGATGAAGATCTTAACCTTTGCTACAGCGTTGAAGATGAAATCCTATAGAGGATGACAAGCTCACAGATGGGTGTGACAAGAAATTTTGAAAAGGTTCACGATAGAGGATCTTGGTATCCAGTGACCCTAGATGGATACATAGAATAATAGTAGCAGAGGAATCTACTTGTCACTTCAGTACAGAATGTTTCAATGCATAAAGTATGAAAGGAAGAGGAATAATGATGCTCTTCTTCAGAGGGAGTGACTGCAGAAGATCCCGAGGTTTGACATGGTGCGACAGGATGGATAGCTTACTGATGACTCTAGGCTTTACTAAGAGTAAAGCAGATTCCAACCTTTTCTTCAAGGTTGAAGGTGGAAGACCAGTGATGCTTCTGTTATATGTAGATGACTTGTTCCTAAGAGAAAAGAGGAACTCATTAAGGTTGCAAAGCATGTAGTGAGGTACCTGAAGGGTCCAGTTGAGTATGGGCTCAAGTATGATACGAATCATAAGATTAACCTGGAAGGTTATGTGGATTCGTATTGGGTAGGCAATGCCATTGACAGGAAGAGAACTTAGATGTGCTACTTCAGTATGAGATGAGGTGTGATATCTTGGTTTAGTAGGAAGGAGTTCTATATGGCACTGAGTACAACCAAGGAAAAATATGTTTCCACTTGCTATTTGGGAGGTAGTATGTTTCTTTTGAAAACTACTATTTGATTTGCTTGATCTAACTTGCATTTTTGTATGGTGTAGAGGGGGGCAGTGAAGCTCCAGTATGTGATCCAGATCAAGATCTCTTGAAAAAGGGAGTTCTAGCATATTCGGTGAGATAGGTTGTCTAAGCATAAATCCTAGAGAATCTCGTAGGTTGCTCAGATGTAAGCGGTCCTGTAGGTTGTCCTCGGATGTAATAGGTCCTGGCGAAGCTCGTAGGTTATCCTTGGACATAATCAGCCCTGATGTGATTCTATACTAGAAATGGATAGAGTGAAGTTTGAGTACTTTAGGGAGAATCTTGGTGTTCTCCAAATCGAGGTTCCCTACAAAGGAAAGTGATGAGTCCATGAGCCATTCTGACATGGTGAGAGGATTGGTTCCTTCCATGGTCAGATGTAAGGACTAAGCCATTCTGTCATGGTGAGAGGATTGGTTCCTTCCATGGTCATATGTGAGTGTTGAGCCATTCTGAGGTGACTATGAGATGTGTTCTCACATGATCATATCTAAGCAATGAATTCCATTCTCTGAATGGAGGCACCTAGTCAGTTACCAGGAATTTCAGTCTGGGACTGAAGCTCAGCTTAAGTACTGAGATGCCATTCTATGGGAGAATGGAGGCACCTGGTCAGTTACCAAGAATTTTAGTCTGGAACTGAAGCTCAACTTAAGTGCTGAGATGCCATTCTCTAGGAGAATGGAGGCACCTGGTCAGTTACCAAGAATTTTAGTTTGGGATTGAAGCTCAGCTTAAGTGCTGAGATGCCATTCTCTGGGAGAATGGAGGCACCTGGTCAGTTACCAGGAATTTCAGTTTGGGATTGAAGCTCATCTTAAGTGCTGAGATGCCATTCTATGGGAGAATGGAGGCACCTGGTCATTTACCAGGAATTTTAGTCTAGGATTGAAGCTCAGCTTAAGTGCCGAGAGGCCATTCTCTAGGTAAATGGAGGCACCTAGTCAGTTACAAGGAATTTAAGTCTAGTACTGAGAGCCTTTCTGACATGATGTGTGATGAGTTTCCTATCATGGTCAGATGTAAGTGTAGAGCCTTTCTGACATGACGTGTGATGAGTTTCCTATCATGGTCAGATATAAGTGTTGATCCTTCTGACATGGTTTACGATGAGTTTCTGACCATGGTCAGATGTAAGTGTTGGGCAGGCCTTTCTGACTGGGTCAGATATAAGTGCTGAAGAATATGAAGACCCACTTGGAGGCTAGGCCTACAACCAGCATGAGAAATGGATGGTTCTGTAGAACTTCTTGTGACAAGAAGAATGAAGAGATAGCACCATTTGATTGAGATAGCGGAAGCAGTGATGATGATGATGATCCAGTGATGATCCAAATTTGATGATGATCCAGTGATGATCTAGCTTTGATGATGATCTAGTGATGATCCAGCTTTGATGATGATCCAGTGATGATCCAATTTTGATGATCATCTAGTGATGATCCATCTTTGATGATGACCCAGGGATGATTCAGATCTAGTGATGATCCAGACTTGATGATGATCCAGATGATACAGAGAAGAATACTTGTGCTGATAAATTTTGTTGAGAGAATACCTTCCTAATTAAGAGGGAGTGTTGATGTATATGTAACTTATGTATTGTACCGAGATGTTTATTCCGGGAAGTATCTATAATGTAATTGATTCATGTCATGCCCCGATGTTCCAATCGGGAGATTCAATAATTTAAACGAGTCATGTAAATTCATTGAGGTTAACCCTCCATTGTAAGTCAGGGAAATAGTCCCCACATTTGTGTCAATTTTAACCCTCCTTGTTGATCGGAGGGAAAAGTACCCATAGTTGTGGGGCACTATGGTTATTAGACTCTCCTAGAGATGTCGGCCCTAGTAAGTGGAGGGAACAAAGTTCTTCAATAATAGAATAACCAGTATAAGTAACATATAAATGCCATAAAGGGCAAGTAATGTAAAATAAGATGTATGATAGATGATAGATTACAATTTGTAGCCACCCTTATATATTGTGTGGACATCCATGATTGAAGGTCCACGTCCCTTAACCTAGTATTACATATCACTAGTTAATATTTAATGTATTTATTATTATTGTTACATTGCCTTCCCCTTAAGGGAAGCTTTGTCGTCAAAGATGTATTGATAGCAATCTCTTATTTCCTTTGAATGATCATCTTGAGATCCTTTCCTTTTTGTATTTGCGATATTTTAGGAAATGAGCCGATACGAGTTACGGATTCCCTAAGCGAATTGTCGCATCGTATCTGTTGTGGTCCATCCCAAATCTATTTTTATCGGATCTCTAAGATCATTTTGTGGGATGGCTCGTCTCAATTGTTGCTTACTATGTAGATATTTTCTCAAGTCCACACAAGTCTTCTGTGAATATTCATTTTGACCCTGTCGTTGGTCAAAATGACGATTATAATTAGGATGTCTGTAAGGCGTAGATGTTGTTTGTTCTTCTTTCTTTTGGACTGCAGGAAGGACTATCTTCACTTCCTTGATTTGATTTTTAGGTGCATTTTCATGGATTTGTGCTTCTTGGTTCTCCAATAGTTTGTTATGATTATGAATCTTTTCGATTCTTTCATCTTGCGACATTTTTTCAATTTCTAACTCCTTGATTTGATTCTGTAGTTCCTTATTATGATTATTTAGAAACTGGTTTTCTTCTTGCTTTTCCAGTATTTTTCCTTCAAGGTCTTCACCAGAGTGTTCCCTCTTGCTACTGTTTTTCAATTTTTTGATCTTTGTAATCAGTGTTTTGTTATGATTTCATAGTCAACAAATCTCTTCGGTATTGCTTGATAATACCTTGTTGACTTTTGTCAATTCCAACTTATGTGTCTTCTTACTGTCATCATGTTGTTGTTGGATTCTTTCTTTTTGTTGTTGATGATGACGTAATTTTGTTTCTTGATTTCCTAACTTTTCATGTACTTGTGCCAATTCATCTTCTTTGTCAATGATGACTTTGTTAAGATGACTAATTTCTTCTTCCAATTCGATAATATTCTGATACGGATGTTCTTCAACTTTTTTTGACTTTATTATCTGGTCGTCAAGTTTTTGAATGATGCCTTCTAGACGTTTCTCATCTTTATCTGCTAGCATTTCTATGAGTTTTCTTTTACTATCTTCCAAAATCCAATATTCATTTCCGAGGTAGTAATCCTTAGTTTCTGTTTGTCGATTTTGAATAGTAGACTATTATTGGCGATTTTGCACTCTTTTAGCTCATTCGAAACTGCCTGTAACTGTGATTGTAATTTTGGTATCATAGTCGCCATGACTTCTTGAATTCCATTTTTTTGAATTGGTATTCTTGTTTGATAGCGGATTTCGGTTGATTGTCTAGCCTTCTTTTCTTTCGCTTTTTTAATGATAGAATATCTTCTTTGATTAGGTCAAATAACCCCCCTTTTTTTCTTTTTTTCCAAAAATAATATTCAATAATATTATTTCTTTCTATTTCTTTTCCTTTTTTTTTTGTTTCTTCCCTTTTTCTTTTATAATAATAATTATTAATTAATTAATTAATAATTATATTAATGATTTTATAAACTATATATATAGTTTAATATATATATATATTTTAAATAATAATTAATTATTGTATTAATTATTATATAATAAAAATCTTTATTTTATTATTTTATATAATAAAATAAAAAAATTGAACTATTATAAATATATTATAATAATTCAAATCAAAGTAAAACCTGGTTGAACCTGGAAAGCAAAACCATGTGTTTTTTTTACTTTAAAAGCAAAACCATGTGCTTGTTTTACTTTATCTTTTGTTTTTTTTACTTTTCTTTTTCCTTTCTTTTGTTTTTTTTACTTTTTTTTTTCTTTATCTTTTTTTACATTTTTCTTTTTCTTTTGGACAATGTCCAATATTTTACGGAAACCCTAAAATAAGGCTATAAGCCAAAAATCAGGGAAGGTTTGAGAATTAAGGCCAAAGGCCAAGATCAACCAAATGAGGCTCTGATACCACTGAAAGGAACAAAGTTCCTTAATAATAGAATAACCAGTATAAGTAACGTATAAATGCCATAAAGGGAAAGTAATGTAAAATAAGATGTAAGATAGATGATAGATTATAATTTGTAGCCACCCTTATATATTGTGTGGACAGCCATGAATGAAGGTCCACGTCCCTTAACCTAGTAGTACATATCACTAGTTAATATTTAATGTATTTATTATTATTGTTACGGTAAGTAATTGTTAAGTGGGGTCGGCATATTGAAGTGGACATTAAGTGAATGAAAGAATATAAATAGAGAGTGAGCCTCTCTATTTATCACACACACACTCACTCATTGGGGTGCATGAGTGAGAGAGGAGAATCTCTCTTAAGTGAGAGAGAGAGAGAACAAGCTGTTGGAGATCATCTTTATGTTTTCGGGTTTCACTGCTGCCATTGGTGCTCATTATATCTCTGAGGAAGTTGTGGGGTTTTCTCCTTTATAGTTTCCCCGAGGAAAATTCTTTGTGTCTCTTGTCTCTTGTGTTTATTGTTGTGCATGTTATTCTCTCAGATAAGATCCTAAGATCATATTGCTTAAATGATAAAAATCTAACATGTTCGATGGTGTTCCTACAACTTGGGAGACATTCTTCGCTTCAATAAATGGAAGAAAGGTTTAGCCAAACTTTGAAATATTGTGGCATGATTGTTTAAATGAAAAGAAGTAGGATCCAAAGTAGATCTGGGACACCACCTGATAAGAATCAAGTGCTAGTAGTCAAAACAAAGAAAGGAAAGAATCCCCCACCACACAAGGACAATAGTAAGGAACCTCTAGGTAAGCATTCCTTTAAATAAAGAGTTAAGTGTTATAACTGTGGTAATATTGGTCATTATTAATGGGAGTCTAGAAGTTCATCTAACAAAAATTGGCATCAAAAGAAACATCATGTTTCAGTTTCTACAAAAGAAGAGCAACCTCAGCAAAAGAGGTCAAGGGTTGAGACCAAGAATCCATATCAAGGAAAATAATATTACTGGATTCAACACTTTCAATTTCCACCTCCAACCTATCAGATTCCTGGTGGATAGATAGTGAAGCCGCTAAGCATATGACTAGATTCAAGAAGACCCTGGAAACTGTCAAGGCCAAGTAGATCCACAAGAAAGTGGAACTTGGAGATGGAAGTACCTTTGACATTAAAGTGGTTGGTTCAACCATCATACAACTTGATTCAGGTACATTGATTAATGTTGGGGAAATTTTATATGTTCCTGGTCTAAAGAAGAATGTTATTTCAGTAACAGTTTTGAGGACCTAAGGATTGTACCATTCATTTGGATCTTTACCTTATACAGTGATGACAATATATATATAAAACATTGTACCTTTAGACAAAGAAAAGATCAAAGTCTTTGGTCTTATTGTTGAATACTTGTCCACCCTTATGGCTCACCTTGATCTTATGGTTGTGTGGGTTATGGTCCCCTTGTTGACTCTTGGTATCTTTCTTACTTGGTCCTGACACTCTTATTATGTGTGTATTGTGTGTACCCTTTCCTTATGGGTTTTATTTTTTGGTACACTTTAATTTATGGTTTTATTTATAAAATATTTTGACCATTTACTTTATCGTTGTATAAACTATGTTTATATGATTTTTGGACCATTTGCTTACTTTATGGTTTTAATATTATAGAACTTTTGTACCTTAGTTATTTTATCTTTTGACCTTTTATTATTTTATATTTTGAAATTTTATTATTATGGACCACTTTATTTTTTATCTTGTTCCTAAGTGTTTGACTCATTTACCCTAACCCTTACATAAAGAAAAGAAGTATGCTTTTATTTATCATCTTACATGGACTCTCGATTGATTTCCACTCACTCACTATACCCAGTTTCCTTCACGACTGCGGGTTCCCTCACCTCTGTGATTTCTTTCACGGTGATTATCTCTTCGGTTTCATTCATGGTGATATTACCTCTACGATTTCATTCACGATGATATCACCTCTGCGATGAGAGAAAGCACTAATTGACTAAAGGGGAGGAGAGCAAGTACTCAACTTTCGATGCTCAACCTAAAAATGCATTCGACCTTTTCTAGTGCACATATAGTAAGAGCAAGAACTCAAATTTCCTTATGGATCAAACTTATAGCTCTAGGAGAGGCGTAAACAAACCTTATGAACTCAACCTAAGTCAAGCTTACCTAAGTTTGAACCTCCCGCGATGTGCATAGTGAAGAAAACCATGTGATGGAGTGAGTAAAGAGAAGTTGACTATTGACCTAATTATGGTACCAGAGGACAACCAAACCTCCCACAATCTGTGTACTGAGTAGTGAGTAATGACAGAGGGAGAAACGAGTAGTTGAGCAGTGAGAAGTTATGGTATAAGAGGACAACTAAACCTCCCGTGATCCATGCAATGTTCTATGAGAATTGGGAGGAGTTAAGTGGAAATGAGAGATCATCTGACTTGGACCCGTGGGTGCATATCTAGCAACTTGTTGTGCAAGACAATGCCTCCAAAAATGGTGATTCGTAACATTCTACCCTCTTCTATAATGTATCCTATTTAAAAAAAGTGGAAAGATTCATGGAATCTTTTGTATTTTGGGAATAGCGTTTCACTCGTAACTCGAAATTGGGCAGAATTTAGACCATTGGAAAGATCTTGAAATTGTCTACAACTTTTTTGTTTTGAGTTTTTCGTAATTCCATGTCAGTTGTCTAGGGAAAGAATTTTAGTAACAAAGAATATTTTAAAAGATGCTTTAAAAAGAATCTGATGCTTTTAAAAAAACATCTTTTAAAATATGTTTTGTTACTAAAACGCTCTCCCTAGACAAAATGTAAGGAATTAGGGAAAACTCAAAACAACAAAGTTGTAGATAATTTCAAGAACTTTTCAATGGTACAAAGTCTGCCCAATTCCAATTTATGAACAAACAGTTATGCCTAAAATATGAAAGCTTTCTGGAATATTTTGGTGTTTTTTCAAATAGGATACATTTTGGGAAAAATAAAACCTTATGGTACATGAGCCGAAATTACCCTAAATCTCCTTCATATAAATTTTGTTTGGAAAATTCATGGAAATTGTGATTGGGGTTAGGGAAGAAATAGAATATGAATTTAATAGGAATAGAAGGAATAAATGTGTCATTAGTTCTTATTTGCAAGGCATCATCTCAACAACTCTTGAGAATATGGACAAATGAATTCAGAGCATTTCAAACTCCAACACCATTTTTAATGAATCTCACTATGATGTCTAACATACATAGGTTTCTTAATAGTTTAGAAGCCTATTTCATCATTCCCAAACATGAAACATAAACATGTTCTATGGAAATTATCAATTTCCTAAGTATAAAAACTTCATTTTACAATCTGTAACAAGTTCTAGTTATTTGATGATGATGTTTCGAGAAGAGATGCATTTGAATTTTTCATATTGCTGTCTTGAACCTCACTCTGGTACATACTGTGAAAGTTGGAAATCCCAAAGTTTAAAACACTCCAATTCATCTATTAAGTTACTAAAATGTTCCAAGATTATTTAAGTAAAAGTACTTGAAGTGGAAATTTGTGTACCAAATTATCAATGTTTCTTTGATAAGGGAGAAGGTCCCTTTCCATATTGATCTAGTAATAATAACTTCCAGACTAAACTTGGAAGACTTCCATCTTACACTGCATTTTCATTTTTATCACAAGTCAAGATTTGTCATTTCATGCATATATCTACTCATTATTTTCAGTCTTATATTCTCTAGGACATTATCAGACTATTGGGTTGACAGTGTACACAAAAAATAAAAGGATTGGGAGGTCCCTAAGGAAAATTTGGACATGATCAAAAGTTAAAACAAAACCATCCTAGTTGTTCAAGCCTAAAAGAATGATCATATTGAATATGTTGAACTTCAAATATTCCACAAGGAATGTATGTTAAAAGAAAAATCGCTTGCAATTTTGTTTTTAATAAAACCCTTGGGCAGTTTTGATAGTGGAATCTGCCAAGTTTTGGTATGAGCAAGATATATTTCAAATACTTGTAAGTTTAAAAATTATATTTGCCTAGAATATATGTCGATTCAACATGGTTTAGGTGATTGAATTCAGATAGAACCTATACATATACTTTGGTGATTTCAAACTTTTAAAATGGATCCTTGCTTGGAATATTATTGCATACTATTAAATCCTTGAAGGAGGCCAATTTGGAACATATTCTTTTACTTTTATATTTCTCTAGACTTGCCCTTTCATGCTAAGCAATTCAACATTCTAATATATGCATTTGGAAAATAAAAATTTGGTTTAATATTGATATCGTTAACACCATAGTGTTGTTACTATCTCCCAAATTCATAGTTTTCAAGTTCGTATAAATGGTGCTTTGAATGATGAATAAATATGTGCCTTTCCCAAATTTAGTTTTGCATCTCTATTTGTTATGATAGTGAATTTATTTGACACTTGGATATAATTTTTCACTTCACATACAAAAGTGATTCCAGTATCCTAGACTGGCTATCATTTTTCCCTTGTGTGGACTGCCATAATATTCAAATTCATCCTCTTTGAGACACCAATTGTATTGTTAAAATTTGAAGTGTAAAATCTACTACATTCAAAACTTTTTTCATTGTTAAGAGGTTTGGTTTACTTGAATCACTTCAAATCCTAGATCATTATTGGGTGGCTTCTATTAAGTTCTATTTTGTTAGCATGTGTTTGGAAACCTTTAAATTTTTCACTTATATGACTATTTAATGGAAGACCTGAATTCATGACATAGTAATCATCCATTTGTCATTAATTTGGAGGTACTTACTTTTCCTATATGATTAAAGTAATCCATAACTATATTAAGAGATTTGTGGTAGGTTGATATTGGTGAACATGATTTGGATTTAGTTAAAGTCTCCTTAAAGTCTCTTGCTTAAAATTGGTATTGGTTGGAGGTTTTCTTAAGTAGATGGTATTTTTCTATTTTTTGCCAAGTTCCTTAAAACTTATATTGATGCCATATGATAAGAAAAGCCTGTACTAGAGAGGAAATTATATGTTCAATGTTAAGATCTTATTTCTATATAAATGAAATTGTTTTGATTGTTTAGAAATACTTATCACTACGAAGATCTTAATAGGAATATGGTCATTTTAATGCTTATATTGGTAGAATTAGTTCTTGTTAAATGGTTCACAATGATTAACATATCATAAGTAGGATTCTTAAATAATTAACAAGTGAATGATATTCCTAGATCCTAGACTGGTTTTATGTTACCATTGTATAAGTTGCTATAATTAAAATGAGTATATATTTCTCGGATATTGTATATTATTGTTCTTAGATATCATTGAAAATACAATGCTATACTGAATTCTGTACCACCAAAATCTAGAGCTTGATTTTTGAATTTGAGTTAAACCCATCATTCATTTTATTGGATACTTGTTAGCATTTATTGATCCTTGAAATTATAATTTGAATGCTAAGTTATTAAAACCAATGCTATTGTTGATGAATGTTTAATGATACATTGGAATTTTATAATGAAGATGATACAATTTGTCCTTTTACGCTCAAATATCTGACGAGTTCATTTTAATGTAGGATACGCGCTAAAGTGCAACTGGCGTTTAAAAAAGAAGATTTTTATCAGATGGTCGACAACATGATGTCAAAAATAAGACATCTATGCCGTCGGATTTTGGATTCAAAAATGATAGTGATATGTATAAATAACCAATGCCACTCTTGTCTCAACTTCTTCCATGCCCTTCATGTTCAACATTTTTACTAGTGTGCTATTTTGAGCTGCACGTGGAATGTTTTAGGGTTCTTGTTGCAACACTCTTAAGGAATATTTGGCATGTGAGACTAGAATTCACTTTTCTAACCTTCTTATGTAAATTTTAATTTTTTAAATGACAAGAGAAAGTTTTAGTTGCTACTTATTTTAAGGTCACAATGTCTAGCCATCGAGTTCATTGTTACAATAGTTTTGCATCACATAAACAACACAATCCATTTTGTGCACCAATCTATCCTCTAGTGTCGACATTTAAAAGAATGCATTAAGGGAGTATGATACGCAAGTACGGGTTCCCTACTCATTGTGTAGGTAGTCTTGTTTGATGGGTTTGTTGGTAAACCAATTTCATATTATGTGGGTTCATATTGAGGGTTTTCAAAAGAATTAAAAGATAATTCAATGTATTGAGTGGTAATAAGGGGGTGAGATTTAAAAGAAAATAGAATAAGGGTATACATATTAAGAGGTGGCGTTCAAGTAAAAAAAACAATTGTGTAAGGTTGGGGGGTTGTCAAGTCACTAGACTTTTAGGGTGCAAAGCTAAGTGAAATTAGGAAAACTTAACACTGGTGTGGAGGGAATTAATCCAACCCTAACCTTAAATTTTTAATTGCTTCCCTAAAAGAGATGACTATTGTTATGTACTTTTTATTAGAGGATCGTTTTTCCCATTGATTGAAAACTGCATCCAAACTTTAAAAAAAATCCCATAAAATGGGTCCAAGTGTGTGTAACCATTGAGCGCCCAAAACCACACCACGCCCGCCTAAGGGAAAAGAAAACATGTCAGAGCACAACTTATAATATCCAATAGAGATTCATACATTATGACACTTCCCTTTGCAAGGTAAGGTGTCCCCATTGAAAATCATGAATTCAAAAATGGAGCAAGGATGAACAAAACAATCATCCTGTTTTGTGAATATGGCTAATGCATGGAGATATAGCTCTGGATGGTTGTCCTGAGAAGGAAGGTCAAAAGGCAGTTATTGAATGTCATCCTCATCATCTACTGGATCCTGAGCATCGTCAAAAAATTTAGGCGCAGGCGGAGAAACCACATCCAAGATATAGAGCTTTTGCTCACCGCATCTATGTCCATGGGTGAATTTCTCATCACAATTATAAGAAATCCCTTTTTCTCTATGTGCCTGTATCTTGGCTTCTGAAAATTTCTTGATAAGAGTGGTTCTAGGAGCTCGTGGGATTGGAGGTTGTCAACCCTCATTTTTGTTCATTTTTCCCTAGTTCTCTTCATCATCATGAGTTTTTCTCAGTTAAACCTTCTTTTTCCACTAACCTCTGCCATTTTTCCATAAAATATCCACCACGAAAAATTAAGGTAAACATAGTCATTATTTTCAATTTTTTTGAAGTTACTTTATGATTTTTGACTAATTTTCTTGCAATAGACAAGTTCAAGGACTTTAGGTAGTAGATGACTCAGTGTTTTGGTACAAAGGTCCAAGCTTAACATGGTTGCAGGATGCATGGCTTGAATTTGAGACATGGTTTAAGAAACACAAGACTTATAGATGAAATTGTGTCCATCTCATATTTCTAGCTCATCTCCACAAGGCACAAGGCGTGGTTAAAGATTTACGCAAGCATTTTTGTCATCTCACAGGAAGCAAATTTAAAACACAATTCTCGAGTAATTGGTAAATAATCTCTCCAAACCGTTGAAAACCCACTTCCAGAATGGGTTAATTATCTTTTTTCTGACCTGTTTTTGGAATTTCTCTTCGGGTTGGGAGAAATCCTTGTCTGATCAAAACATAATTATTGAAGTTGCAGTTAGTTCTTAAATTCCCAAGTTAGCCAACGCCACATGGAATCCTAATCAACTAATGCCACATGGATTGTAGATATTCATATAGCCCTAATTTTATGAGGTCAATTTGGTTTACATATCATGATTTGATTTGGAAAAAATTATAACCTCCAACAAAGACTGTTATGGAACCAACACCAAATATTTATCTCATGCTCTGTGTGTTTTAGTTGATTCTATACCGAGAAGCAGGGGGATTTTGTTTCATGATGTAATTAATAAGCTTGTTATAAAACAAGATCCAACGCCTGGTAGAAGGTAGCAAGGGAGGAGGGGAAACAAAACTCACTATTTTCTGAGAGAAAAAGTATGTTGTATTGTTTACTTTTATAATAGAGAGCATTTTTTGTATTCTTTTGGATGTAGTGTTTAAACGAATGGTAGCTTAAGTTTGGAAGGGACCCACAACTTAGGTATGATTTGCATTTCAGAAAAAAAAGACAACTTAAATTGCTATAGAGTTCAATTTAAGCTATTAAACCCCCCTTAAACCCCTCATCCCCCACCTTAAACACTATTTGTAGGTATTGGGGGGATGAGGGGTTTAAGGTGGGGGTGGGTAGGGTGGTTTATAAGGATTGAGGTATAAAAAGGGGTGGGGAGGAGGTTTTAAGTAGTGGGAGGGGGTTTCAACAAAAAGTGTTAGGGTCAATATCTCTCAAAATTAAGGGTATTCTTTAATATCTTATGATCGCACGTGCTATGTGAGATGTTCACTAAGTGAAGTCCCCATGAAGTTTACATTCTAAATCTGAGCATGAATTTATTTGTAAGGTTGTTGTGAACATGGCTTCTTTGGAAATAGTCCTACACTTGAAAAAGGATTGCCTTCTTCTCAAGTAGGTAGGATTGTAAATAAAAAAAATGTTAAATAAATGTTGCATATGGTAGAATGAGTTTAGAGAAGCAATTTCTATCTTTTGTTGATTAAGGAATAAAGGAGAATGCCAAAGACTAGATCAGCTTAAGAAAAAAATGCCTTATTTCTTCAATTCAAGCCTTCATAGAATTATGGTAGTGGTGGAGCATTGTGGTTGAAGGAATGCCATTTTTCTCATGTTTGGGACAGATCATTATATTGCAACTTTAAATATTATCATATTCCTTGTAATGTCACTCTTGTTCATCATAAGTCTCAGGAGTTGAAGCATTCATTATATCTTCAACAAACTAGAATTTTAGTACCAGAACAGATGCAACAACTTTACATAATTTCCTGCACTTTACTTCCTACACCAACACTTCAGCATCCATGTTCTTGTACTAGAATCTTATGTGCCAATTCATATTTCCAGTACCTGATTACATTCAACAATTGGTATTAGTAATTGCATAGCACTCAGCGAGATCCTCTCAAGCAGCATTAATGGTCTCAGTTTGCAAAAGTACACTTCAAGCACCACTTTTCATCACGTTTTTCATAAGTTTATCCTCTTACAGCGTCTACATAGTCCAAATATGCTCCAACATCATAATTCTAGTCATCATTTTGCAAGCAAAGACAAAATTGAATACAATTTTGTAAGTATATTTGATATTGTTTTGAAGCATTTTGTTCAAAAACCTTATTAACTAAATAAACTTGGAATGGTGACATGATTGTAAATGCTAAGATTGCTTGTTTCCTTTGTACATAATCCTATTTATTCAGCCTTATATTTTATCCTAAACCATCCTATTACCTTACCTATTGATCATCCCACCACTTTATATTACTCTGTCATCCATCCTTATCATGTTATGATATCATATTGACTAGTTTTCTGTCCACCTATTTAAACCATTTCATACCTTATTCATGTATATATGATATCATATCAATGTTGCATAATTTCCTATTCCATAAACAACTATGTTTATACATCTATGTCCATACTCTGTTCACAGTGCATCATCATATACAATTGAGTTCATGAATGAGCATTGACAAAGTACTCTCAAACCAAGCTTAGTTATTAGCCTTGTCTATATACACTTCCAACACAAAAGCCACTATTAATAAACTCAGAGCAAATATTCAAAAAAATGTTCTCTTGGATCATTACATCATAGTAGAGGAACATCAAAGAAAAGCAAGGCAATATTGATATTTTGGTCAAGGTAGTATCCAAGACACCAAGATGGCATAATAATTTGAAATTTTGTGACGGAGATAGTATTAAGCATGAGGACATGATTCATCTTCGGTTTGGGGGAGATGTCAGCCCTCATTTTTGTTCATTTCTCGCTAGTTCTCTTCATGCCATCCTCAGGGGTTTTGGTGAGTTAAACCTCCTTTTTCCACTAACCTCTACCATTTTTCCATAAAATCTCTACCACAAGCAATTAAGGTAAACATATTCATTATTTTCAATTTTTTTGAAGTTAATTTATGATTTTTGACTAATTTGCTTGTGATAGACAAGTTCAAGGGCTTTCGGTACTAGATCGCTCAGTGTTTTGGTACCAAGGTTCAATATTAGCATGGTTACAGGATGAATGGATTGAATACGAGACATGGTTTAAGCAACACAAGACTCTATATGAAATGGTGTCCATCTCATATTTCCAGCTCATCTCCACAAGACGCAAGGTGTGGTCAAATATTTAGGAAAGCATTTTTCGTCATATCGCAGGAAGCAATTTTTAAACATAATTTCCAAACAATTGGTAAAGAATCTCACCAAACCGCTGAAAACCCACTTCCAGAATGGGTTCATTTATCCTATCAATGGGAAGTTTTTGGAATTTCTCATCAAGTTTGGATAAATCCTTGTCTGATTAGAACAAAAATGTTTAAGTTGCAATCGGTTCTCAAATGCCCAAATTAGCGAACACCACATGGATTCCTAATCAACTAATTCCATATGGATTGCATGTATTCTTATAGCCCTACTTTGATGAGGTCAATCTAGTTTACATATATCGATTTGATTTGGAAAAAATCATAACCTCCAACAAATACTGTTATGGAACCAACACCAAATAGTTAGCTCATGCACTGCCTATTTTAGTTGATTCTATATCGAGAAGCAAGGGGGTTTTGTTTCATGATGTAATTAATAAACTTGTTATAAAACAAGTGTCGACGCCGGTAGAAGGTAGCGAGGGAGGAGAGTAAAAAAATATCACTAGTTTTTGAGATCAAAACTCTGATGTACTGTTCTTTATATTCTTTTAGACGTAGTGTTAAAACAAATGGAAGCCTAAGTTTGGTAGGGCCCCCAGCTTGGGTATGTTTTGCATTTTGGAACAAGATAACTTAAATTGCTATAGAGTTCAATTCATCAGTGCAAATTTAGATATTAGTAAATTGCTTTTAATGGTAAATAAACAATTATTTTGTTTTTCTTTTTGTTCATTCAAAGATAGAGATCAATGGTGGTTTGAAATTTGGTGGTAATTTGCTCTCATTTTTGGGGTGAGATAGTCATCTTGGTTGATTTTAAGAAAGGCAATTTTTGTGTCAGTAGTTTTAGATTTGATGAATTGGACACAAGGTTCGGAAACATTATTTTGAGTTAGTGGATTGATTGCATTTGTAAGTTACAGAGTGAATTGCAGAAGTTATTTCCTGTTGAGGCTAGCTTAAGATAGAGTTTCATTTTGGTTTCAGAGATGAGGTTGTGAAGTATGAAATAGAATATCCATAACTATTTTAGGTTTCCATAATGATTGAACTTGCTAAGAATGAGAAATATTCTATTATTTCTAGGCTATACTAAGTATTTGGGCATCATTGTTTCCAAGATCTATTGCAATAGTAATTGAAGAATCCATCTTCAATTTTTACTCTTAAATGTTTTATTAATAAAATTGACGAGAAATGTAATTACCCCTCGATACATTTTGTTGTTTTATTTTACTTAAGTATAATGGAACAAAGGATTTAATTTTAATATTAATATAATTTTGAAATTGAGAGTTTTAGCAACTATACAGTTAATTGACAAAAACTTAGGTTTAAAATAATTACCAAATCCTCAACATTCTTTACAAAGACAAGTGGCCAGTACTAAGGAGAGTTATTTATTGGCTTTAAAAGTCCTTGGAAAAGAGAAGAGGGAATGCATAGTTATTTATTGGCTATAAAAGTCCTAGGAAAAGAGAAGAGGGAATGCAGAGGGTTTTATAGAGAAAAAGAGAAATAAAAGAGAGAGTTGCCAGAGATCAAGCATTGAAGGCTCTATGTAATGAATCCATGAGAGAGCGTAGATCTTCCATAAAACATTTTTGTTATGTTAGGATTTGTACTGGAACTAACAGTGAGCATAAGAGAATTTTAGGTTCTGGAATGATTGACTCTTCTTAATTACTAGTGGCAACTTGAAGCTGTAGGAAATGAATTTTAAACCTAAGAGTCTTGGCAAGGGGGTGGAACCGTACAATAATGAACGCTTCACAGTTCTTGTGGATGGGTGGTGTATAGCTATTAACACTTCGATTATCAAATTATTCAAATATTTGTCTCGAAAACCAATTTCTTTATTATGCTAGTTACATGTGCAAATAATTTTATACTAGCATGTTACAGAGCTACATAATGTAGAAATGCAATAATATTAATTGATGTATTTTATTGTTGTGTTTGGACTAACATGATTACTCATCTACTAACTGTCAAAAGGGAATACTTTGAATGGTGTATATTACCGTTAATATGAATCAATCACATGCTTGTTTTTGTTTCTTTTAACTGTCACATACAGAGTATGAAAGAAGAGTTTCTGTTGGAACAAAAAGAGTAATTGTTAATAAACCTCTTTTATTTTATTTCCCTCTGTAATTTTAAATAGTAAACCATATAACTAAGCATATTAGTAAAAAAAACCTAATTTATGGATAGACACTTAGACCAGTAAATACATTAACAAACTCATATTAGGATTTAAAGATTATGTTAAACTGTAATCCCTAAAACTGATCATAACATTAAGAAAGACCTAAAATATAGGAAAATATTCAAAACTAGTAACTACATGCATAGACTCATTATTGAGTTAAAAACCATTTTAAATAGAAAACCTTTGAATGAAAAACAACGTTGAGGAAAATCTCGGGTATATGCACAAACTAGAAAATTGTTTAAAAACAACGCATCAGTTAATTAGTTCAAGGCTGAATGGAATTTATTTATAGCTCTCTAACCTACAGAATTTTAACCATAGTGAAAGTTCACAGTACCCACATGGTACCATTCTTTAAAAACTTACATAATCAGCTCTGCTAAGAAACCTAGATCCTTTTATAGGCTAGAAACAAAGATTTTCGAAACAAAGAAAATAATCATGAATATTTCATAAACTAATCCATATGGCTATTGACAGAAAACCCCATCCATCGATATTTTAATGATGATGGTCTATAGATCCGTAATTGCATAAACCTTATTTTCCTAAAGTGGTCGTAACTTTAAAACACAATTCCAATCTCGAGGACAGGAGATTCAGGATGGAATCAAAAATTTAAACAAGGACTTACCATCGCAATCTAAGAAAAGCTTGATTTGAGGATTGGTTCCCTCATTTCAACCTGCAATCGAAAAATAAGTAAATATTAGTTTCCTGTATGGACTTTAAAATTCCAAAAATGTTACAATTTAGGAAGCCAAGATTAAACTATTACATGGTTTGAAGCTTGGGAAGTAATGGTGTCAATGATGGAAGGTGACTGGTTCTCAAACTCCTCCAAAATAGGAACTATGGCGTAGAACAACCTTAATGTAAATATTATTACCTATAACCTTGTGTTAATCACTTCTACAAAGTTGTTAGTCCTCTTGTGGATTGTTTGTCGTCTTCCACAACTTCGCTCCGACATAGAAGTGTTGAGATTGTCGTTTGAGTGTTACTCCTACCAAACTGATGATTGTAACCCTAGACGAATTCAACCTCCAGACATCAAGTGCAAGACAGATGTATTGCATCTGCCGGATCTGAATTTTTCTTATAATAAAATATAATTATTTTAGCATTGGCTATATATAGCTGTACATATTAACTTGGTGAACCTTAGTTCAGGTTTTGTATGTAAACTTAGTAAACCTTGGTCTTCATTCCTAAGATGAGCACTTGAAGTATTACAAAGGATTGGGATACCTATAGACAAGGTTAGATAAGTGTTAGTTGTGAATCTAGGCAAGTCCTTATTTAACCTTTCGAATCTCCCCAATCTTTGGTGAGGAGTCCCTTGAACGTGAAGACATGAAGATGGTAAATTCTGTTACTCATTCAACTGTGGTCAAATTTCAATCAACCATAGGTAAGCATGAAATTAAAAAAAATGATCTTAAGTTACTTTGGATTATTTTTTTAGTTTTGGTTTGTTACAAAATGGTATCAGAGCGAGGTTAAAACACTTCCAGCTAATGGCACACCACTTAATCATGTAGTATTATATGGCTGATTATTTTGAATACAAACAATTATAAATAACAAATGAATAAATGTTATTACACGGAGACATAGTGATGGAAGAAGGACAAATTGAGGAAGGAGTAGTTCCTGAAGGTATGCCAGCATTAGAAAATGCAAGTCTCTGTGTAGAACTGGGAGAAAAATGTAAAGCATATATGTAGTCGGAAATGTTAGAAATAGTGAGGAGTTTGAAAGTAGATTTGGAAATACTTAAGGAAGATAATATTAAACTAATGAATGCCAAATCGGATTAAGAAGAGATAAATGAACTAATCCTAAAAAGGTTGAAAGATCCACAAAAAAACAAGCGCCAAAATTATTTGAGTACTGGAAAGAAAAGAAAAGGAGCAATACAAAGCAGTAGTAGTGAAGAAACTACAGATAATATTCCTGTACTCATACAAGAATTAAAGAAAGATAATGACATAAAATATGAGAAGCAAAAAGAAAATTTTGTGGAATTGCAGGGATAATTTGAAAAGTTAAGGCCCTCAATGTTTGATGGAGAGTTTGAGGAAGTAGAAGAAGCATGGTTTCTAAATATCAAATGATACTTTCAAGTATACATATATGATGATAATTTGAGGGCACACTCAGCAATCTTCCAGGCAAGTGGAAAAGTTTCCTTGTGGTGGCAGGAGGCTAAAAGTGTAAATAACATAGCAGTAAAGAGATAAGTTGGAAAGTATTTAAAAAAATGTTTAAAAAAAATATATGTCAAAATGATACCATGATGAGAAAGCTAAATAATTCAATGATTTACAACTGGCAATGTTAACCATGGAAGAGTTTGTAACCAAGTTTGTGAATTTGCAACGCAATGTACCTTACTTAACAGATGAAAAAACTAGGGTCTACATGTTTATCAGTTGTTTACCTTCGGCATATAAGGAAAATATTGAGTTTGATATGCCTAAGAACATGGATGAGGCAATTAGAAAATCCAAGTTGTGCTACCATTTGTTCAAACAAAGATCATAATTGACAAGAAATTGGAAAAATTTAAAAAAATGAGAAGTTGGATCAACATAAAAAAGGATTAAAACCTTCTCCTTTCAGAAAAGGAACAAGAAGTCATACTGATAATAATTACAACAAACCATGTTCAACCACCAACAGTGGTATGAAGGGTACTGAAACCTCTAGTGGTGGATGGAATAACAACACAAAAGAAATTAAATGTTGGGTTATTAATGCACCTCATATGTACAGAAATTGTCCTCACAATCCTAGCAAAAAGATGGCACCCACAAGCATGCTACAAGAATCTTCTACTGTCAATGGCATAGCCAAGAATATACCTAGAATTAATGTTGCTTTGGAAGATAGGCAGATGGATCATCAATCCACTATTTTGGAAGTAAAAGGTAAAATCTAAAATACATATGTTTCTATACTTATTGAGTCATGAGTTAGTTTAAGTTACATTGCACCAAAAGTAGTTGAAAAATATAAACTTAGTAAGGAAAAACAAAAATATGCATGGGTGGTACAATTGGAAACAGGAATGAAAAGGAAACTTACAAAACTAGTTAAAGATTGTAGAACGAGTTTTAATGGAATGGATACCACATTTAATCGAAACATACTTCCTCTAGGATCGTATGACATTCTGATAGGCATGGTATGGTTAGAATATCATAAAGCCATTATCGATTTTTTACATAAAATTTTTGATTGCATGGATGAAGAAGGTAAGTATCAAATGGTAAAGGAGTTTTACAGACCTATATCTACACGACAAATCTCACTGGTACAACTAAAATTTTTTATGAGAAAAGGATGTCAACTTTATGCCATCAAAATTAATGAAACTGAGCCCGAAAAGTCAAAATTAGTGTTGGAACAATTCCCTATTTTAAAGGAATGTTAGGATGTATTCCTAATGAGATACCTGGATTACCACCTAAATGAGATTTATATTTCTCCGTAGATCTAATGTTGGGTTTAGCACCGGTATCACGAGATCCTTATCGTATGACTACCCCAGAATTGACGAAATTAAGGATGCAAATACAAGAATTACTCGAGAAGGGATATACTCCACCTAGTGTATCACCATGGGGAGCACCTGTGTTATTTGCAAAAAATAAAGACGGAACTTTTAGAATGTGAATGATTACAGACAACTAAATAAGATGATGGTTTAAAAAAAATATCCTTTACCAAGACTAGATTATCTTTATTATCAGATTGGTGGAGCAAAATTATTTTCAAAAATTGGTCTCAGGTTGGGATACCATCAAGTATGGTACACATCTAAAGATATCCATAAAAATGATTTTGAAACAAGATACAAACACTATGAATTTGTTGTAATTCCATACGGTTTAACAAATTCCCTTGCAACATTTATGAACATGATGAATAATGTGGTAAGTAAATTTTTGGATAAATTTGTGCTAGTATTTATTGATGATATTCTAGTATATTCAAAGAATGAGGCAGAGCATGAATATCACCTATGTAAGGTTTTGAAAACTTTAAATAAACATCAATTATATGCAAAACTAAGTAAATGCGATTTTTATATAAAAAAAGTACAATACTTGGGACATGTTATATCAGAGAAGGGAATAGCCATTGACCATGATAAAATCAAGGTTATCCTAGAATGGCTTGAACCAAAATATGTACATGATATAATATCTTTCATGGGGTTAACAGGATATTACCGCATATTCATAGAAAACGTTTCAAGAATAGCTCATCCTATAACAACTCTGGAGAAAAAAACTATTCGATTTATCTGGAGCCAACAATGTCAAGATAACTTTGATAAATTAAAATATTTATTGACGACATCACCAATATTAAAAATTGTTGATCCAAATAAAGACTTTGTGGTATGCGCATATGCGAGTAGAGAAGGGTTGGGAGGGGTTTTAATTCAAGAATGACATGTAATATGTTATGAATCCTAGAAATATAAAGAGAATGAAAAAAAATATGTAGTACATGATATGGAATTGGAGGCTATCATTCACGCCCTTAATATATGGTGACATTATTTGGTAGGAAAGAAATTTCAGTTACTTACAAACAACATTGGGTTAAAATATTTATTTGATAAAAAGACATTGAATGCCCGCCAAGCCAGGTGTCTTCCATTCCAGACTGAGTATGATTTCGAAATTAAACACATAAAAGGGAAGGAAAACATAGTAGCAGATGCCCTAAGACGACAACAACATAAAATGCATTCAATGCTAATCAGTTATTATAAATCTAAATTCAAAACTTTGTTGAAGGAATCATCAAACAATGATGAGCAATATAAAAATTCGGTGGAAAAATGTAATTAGGAAACTTTTGGAACATAAATTGTTTTGTCTCAAATTGATACAAAAGGGTTTCCATGTTTTAAAAATCGAATTTATGTTCCCAATCAATATGATATCAAGCATATCATCTTTAGAGAATTACATGATAACCTGTATGCAAGACACCTTGGATATCAGAAATTTATAACAACTTTAAAGAAATATTTTTATTGGCCAGATATGAAAAGAGAAGCAATTGAATATGTGGCACAATGTTTTACTTGTCAATAGGTTAAAGACATTCGCCAACAACCTGCTGTATTATTGCATCTTATACCCATAACTGAGTGGAAATAGGAAACTACAACTATGGATTTTATTACAAGCTTACCGAGAAAAAAGAAGCAGAATGATTCCATTATGGTTGTAGTAGAAAAATTAGGTAAAGAAGCCCATTTTATACCTGTAAAGTCAACTTATAAAGTTGTGAATATTGCTGATATATTTATGAAAGAGATATTCAGACTACATGGGATTCCAAAAATAGTTATTACGGATCATGATGCTAAATTCACTTCAAGATTTTGGACGACATTACTTAAGGCTATGGATACCAAATTGAATTTCAGTACAACCTATCATCCACAAACAAATGGATAGACTATGCAGTTGAATCAGGTACTTGAGGACATGTTAGAATGTATGTGATGAATCGACCAAGAAAATGGGAGGATTATATTCATTTGGTGGAGTTCACATATAACAATAATTATCAAGCATCCCTCAAAATGAGTCATTTTGAGGTGTTGCATGGTAGTAGGTGTAAAGTACCCTTGAGTTGGGGAAATTTGGAGGATAGGTTGGCTTTAGGACTAGATATGTCAGCACAAATGTAGGAAATGGCACAATAGATAAAACAAAACCTAAAAGCAGCATATGATAGAAAGAAGAGTTACACAGACAAGAAGCACACAACTAAAGAGTATAAAGTAGGAGAGCATTTGTTCGTGAGAGTCAAACCAAATAAAAGAAAGATAAGAACATGGATTTATGAAAAATTGCACCCAGATATGTGGGACCTTTTGAAATTTTGGCTAGAATATGGCATGTAGCTTATCAGTTGGCTTTACCTCCTTATATAAGAATTCATGATTTTTCAATATTTCTTTATGAAAAAATATGTTTCTGACAAGTCTCATATTATTAATTGGGACAATGTATAGGTGGAACTAGAGGGAGAATTCCACACGGAACCATTGTGCATTCTTGATAAGAGAGATATTCAGCTTCAGAAGCAGACTATTGTACAAATGAAAGTACAATGGAAACATTATTCAGCATAAGAAGCTACTTGGGAAAGAGAAGAGATTATGAGACAAAAATTTCCTACTTTATTTCAAGACTTTAATAATACTGAATAAACACTGAGGACGGTGCAAAGTTTTAGGAGGGAAAGATTGTAATACCCCCTTGTTACATTTTGTTGTTTTATTTTACTTAAGTATAATGGAACAAAGGAGTTAATTTTTATATTAATCTATTTCTTAAATTGAGAGTTTTAACAACTATACGGCTAATTAATAGAAACTTGGGTTTAAAACAATTACCAAATCCGCAACATTCTTTACGAAGACAAGTGGCCAGTATTAGAATTTGAATTCCATTTAGATATTCAAGAAGATAGTTCTAATAATGTTTGCAGCATATAGGTGGATAATGAAGATACAAACTGAACAAAACAAACCACACCGGAATCAGACAAGTATTGCTTAGGAATTTACAGTATCATTCACAATAATAATATCTGGTGTTACAATATTTTACATAGAAAGAATTCAAATGCATGGGGTATAAAATTCGAATCTGCCAAGTGGATATGACTGTATCTAAATGAATCTCTATCTCATGGTGCCTCAATCAATATCGGAGTCCAAAATAGACTCCTAGATGTCCAACCAACTCAATCAATCAGTGATGGCTAGTTAAATCAGTGCAACTTAGTGTGTTAGGTGGGAAAAGGAACCTACTTTACATGCATCCATGCAAGATATGCACTACCTAACTAATTGAAAACTAACTAAAAGTAACTAGGGGCTAATTGAGACTAACTAGTACTAACTATAACTAACTGAAGTAGGTTGGTGTCGGGACTCCTAGTGGCTCCTAAAATGTATGGATTGGTCTAGGAGGCACCCAAACTGATGTATGCACATGCAGTTAGTGACAGTTAACCTTTAGTAGTGTTCCCCACACTCCAGTGACTGGTACATGTGGTCCCATTAGGCCAAGTGGACCCAATTGTACTAGTGGACCTAATTAATTAATTAAGGTTCCTAAGTTAGGAAAAATAATCTAATATACATTTGACCAAGGGAGGATTAATAATCCTAACACCCCCCTTGAATCCTAACTTGGACAACTATGGGCCCTGGTAACAAGACCATAGGTCACCCAAATACAATCTAAAAGATAGTAAAAAATGTTGCTTAATATAACCAAGGAAACAGGGGAAAACCTCATGGGAACCCCCCCCCCCCCATAAAAATAAGCAGGAAAATAACAATATGCAAGCTATCTTTAGAAGAAAGAAGCTTCCTCAGAAAAATAGCTTGAGCAAAACACTACTGCAAAATTAGACCTCTATGCAGTAGCATGGTCCACCAGTGGACCTATTAATGTACTTCTGAATTGATGACTTTGTTTGTCTCTTCTAGATGGTGAAGGTAGGGAATGATCAACTTTCCGCTTCTGTGGGCCTGTCGCTGATCATTCACCATCATCAAGTAGCACCAACTTGGAACTTTGCTGCACCATACTGTGGAGAGCGAATCTGTGAGAGATAGTGAAGCATGCTCATTTTGATACTGGGACCTTGTTATTGTCTTGTCTTCTAGATCTCCAGCACCACTTCCAGCTGCATCAAGAAGCTTTTGAGCCCATCTAGGTTTAGGCTTCTGATTAGGAATGGGTACTAGATCTGGATCTATAATCTCTTGAGATTCAGTCTCAATAACAGGATCATGTTGAATGTGATCTTCTTCATCTGAATCTGAAACCTGTAGCACATCATCATCATCATCAAAAATAGGTGGAGAAATAGTTATACCTTCATGTGTTACTGGAGGAGTATAATGTAGATGATATTCTTCGAACTGGACACTTCTTTCAATGAAGCATCTTCTAGTTGCAACCTCCATCCATTTGTAAGCTTTTGCATCTTCTGCATATCTCAGCAAAATGCATTTGTTGCTTTGGGATTGGAAGGCCTTTCTCTTGTTAAGTGGTATTTTGGCCCAAGCTTTGGAACCAAAAACTCTTAGATGAGAGAGATTGGGCCTATGCCCATGCAATGTTTCGAATGGAGTGACCCCAATCACTGACTTGTGGGGCACCCTATTATGCAAATATGAAGAACAATTTACTGCTTCAGCCCAAAGAGAAGGAGGTAGATGATTGGCATGGAGAAGGCATGTTTCCATCTCTTTCGGTGATCTGTTATTCCTCTCAGCCACACCATTCTATTGTGGTGTGTATGGAACTGAGTGTTCCATTCGAATCCCATATGATTCACAGAATCTATGGAAATCTCCTTTGATGTACTCTCCTCCTTTATCATATCTTATTGACTCGATCTTCTTATTGAAACTGTTCTCAACCATAGCTTTAAAAACTTTAAAAGTCTCAAAAACTTCTGATTTTTGTTTCATGAAGTAGATCCAACAATATCGTGAACAATCATCAATAAAGGTGAGGAAGTACCTGCAACCATTAATGGATTTTTTGGGCATATGTCCTGCTACATCACTATGTATCAAATCAATTATAGAGGCATCTTGATGTGCCTTTCCAACATCATACTTCTATTCTGGATGCTTGCCTACCAAGCAACCAACACATACTCCATCGGAAGTTTGGATTGAGGGAAAACCTTCAACCATTTTATCATTGTGGAGTAGCTTCAGATATTTGAAATTGAGATGGCCAAATATCTCATGCCAAATATTGCTAGTGTTGTTAACATGAGACAATAAAGCTGTAGGAGGAGAAACAGGTAAGAAATGTGAGAACTCATAAGCTTTGGTAAAGTGATTTGTAATACCTTTTGCTACAAGTAGTATAGTGGCTTTTTCTGTAATCTCAACTAATTCTGAATCGAATGTAACTCTCTTGGGAGAGTATGTATGAGTCATTTGATAAATAGATAACAGGTTAGTAGCAAGGGAGGGAACATATAAGACATTCTTGAACTCACCATGCTTCGCTCTGACTGAGCCCCTTCCTTCTGCTGGAATCTGGGAATCATCTCCCATGTGAATGTTCGACCCCTTTGTTAGTGAGAGGGTAGAGAAGGATACTTTGAAAGAAACCATGTGATTGGAAGCTCCATAATCTATTATGTATGTCGAAGATGTAGAGATAATTTCTTTCAAAGCATGACACCTCTCGGTATCTTCTATCTGATGTTCTTCATCAGGCTTCTTCGCTCTTGGGGAAGCAATGTTATGTTGCTTGAGAAGAGCTGACATTTAATCAATTTCTTTCCTCATACAATGATATTCAAGATGGTGCCCCTTTTCATAATAAGGACATAACTTATTTTCAAACTTCTCCTTCTTAGAGCCAAAGGCCCCTTCGGAAGTTTGTTGATTTTGTTTAGGCTTCAAATTAGCTTCCTTTGGCTCCTTCTTCTTTGATTTCCCCTTTGCTTGCACTTTGGAAGATTCATAAACTAGGAGATATTGATATTTGGAGGTCTTTATGACTCCCATTCTCATCAACTTGTATTTCTCCTTGATTAAGGACTCAGAAAAAGAATTTAATGAAGGAACCTTCCAATCAAGAAAGCTTTCCTACTTGGAATGAAATATGGAAACAAATACAGAATACTTAGTGCCTAGTTTGCTGAGCATGGAAAGGACATTCTGCTCATCCTTCCGCTATATCCTGCATTGTCTGCATTGGAGTACTAGATACTTGAATTTAGTAAAGAATTGCTTAATAGTCTCAAAACTGCTGGGATGTAAATATACCAACTCATTCTCCAGAATGTGTCCCTGAAGCTCATCTTGTTTGTTAAACAAGCTATCAAGCTTCTCCTAGGATTCTATGGGACTTCTCAAGCCTTCTAGGTGGAAGAGGAGATCTCTGGAAATATAAGTACATAAGTACCCGAATTCTTCATCACAACGGTTCAGAAACTTGTTCCATTCTACCAGTTAATGAGGCTCAGGCTCCCATCCATGTATGATCCTGTGGTAGCCATGCTTGCGCAAGGCCAATTGCATATCAATCCTCTAATCAAAATATTTGGAAGCTGTGAGGATATGTGGTTCAGGAGTTTGAGAAATCATAATTGCTCTGACTGGAAGTACTGCAAAACTTCACACAAGCTACGTCGCACCTATCAATTTCACTACAATAACACACTGAAACATATGAATGGTTAGAATCATGCTTTTCCTCCCACCATGAACATGTTTTCAGGGTCCGTCACGCCCTCTCCACTGCTCTGAATAAATCTAGAGCTAACAAATCATCATAGGGGACTTCTGTGGAAACCCAGCTGCTTCTGATGTTCGATGGGGAGAAACAAGCATGAAACCTCCCTGAGAAGGCTCTGATAACATATTAGAATTTCAATTCCATTTATATCTTCAAGAAAATAGTTCTAATAATGTTTGCAGCAATTAGATGGAGAATGAATATACAAACTGAACAAAACAAACCACATAGGAATCAAACAAGTATTGCTTAGGAATTTACAGTATCATTCACAATAATAATATCCGGTGTTACAATAGTTTACATACAAAGAATTCAAATTCATGGGGTAGCAATTTGAATCTCCCAAGTGGATATTACTGTATCTAACTAAATATTTAACTCATAGTGCCTCAATCAATTTCAGAGTCCAAAATCAACTCCCATATGTCCAACCAACTCAATCAATCAATGATGGATAGTTAACTCAGTGCAACTGAGTGTGTTAGGTGGGAAAAGGAGCCTACTTCACATGCATCCATGCATTATCCATGCAAGACATGCACTAGCTAATTGATTGTGAACTAACTACAAGTAAATGGGGGCTAGCTGAGACTAACTAGTACTAACTCCAACTAACTGAAGTAGGTTGGTTCCGAGACTCCTAGTGGCTCCTAAAATGTAGGGATTGGTATAGAAGGCACCCAAAATGATGCATGCACATGCATTAAGTGGTAGTTAACCTCTAACAGTGTCCCCCAAACTCCAGTGGCTAGTACATGTGGTCTCATTAGGACAAGTGGACCCAATTGTATTACTAGACCCAATTAATTAATTAAGGTTCCTAAGTTAGGAAAAATTAATCTAATAGACATTTGACCAAGGGAGGATTAATAATCCTAACAGCTAGTACTAAGGAGAGTTAGTTATTCGATATAAAATTCCTAGGAAAAGTGAAGAGGGAATGCACAGTGCTTTGTAGAGAAAAAGAGAAATAAAACAGAGAGCTTCTAGAGATCAAGATTTGAAGGCTCTATGTAATGAATCCATGAGATATCATAGAGCCACCAAATAAAATTTTCATGATGTTAGGCTTTGTACTGGAATTGACAGTGAGCATAAGAGAATGCTAGGTTCTGGAATGACTAACTCTTCCTAGTTACTGGTGGCAACTTGAAGCTGCAGGACGTGAGTTTTAAACCTAAGAGTCTCGGAAAAGGGGTGGAATTGTACAAGATTGAACGATTCGTAGTTCCCGTGGTTGGGTGGTGTATAGCTATTAACACTTAGATTATTAGATTATTCATATATGTGTCTCGAAAACCAATTTCTTTATTATGCTAGTTACATTTGCAAATACTTTTATATTAGCATGTTACAGAGCTACATAATATAGAAAGGAAATAGTATTAATTTATTTATTTTATTGTTGTGCTTGTACTATCATGATTAATCATCTACTAACTGTCGAAAGGGAATTCTACTGAATGGTGTATATTACTGTTAATATGAATTTATCACATGCTTGTTTTTATTTCTTTTAACTGTCACATACAAAGTATGAAAGTAGAGTTTCCATCGGAACAAACAAAGTAATTGTAAATAAACCTCTATTATTTTATTTCCATCTATAATTTTAAATGGTAAAACCTATAACTGATCATATTAGTAAAACAAAAAGAGAACATAGTTTATGGACAGACGCTCAGACCAGTAAATACATTAACAAACTCATCTTGGTATTTAAAGACTATGTTAAACCCTAAACCCTAAAAATGATAATAACATTAAGAAATACCTAAAATACAGGAAAATATTCAAAACTAGTAACTGCATCCATAGACTCATTATTGAGTTAAAAACCATTTTAAACAGAAAACCTATGAATGGAAAATAATGTTGAGGAAAATCTCAGGAACATGTACAAACTAGAAAATTGTTTAAAAACAACACATCAGTTAATTAGTTCAAGAATGAAAAACAATAGAATTTCTTTACAACTCTCTAACCTCCAAAATTTTAACCATAGTGAAATTTCACGGTACCCACATGGCATCGTTCTTCAAAAACTTACATAATCGTCTCTGCTAATAAACCTAGTTCCTTGTATAGGATAGAAACAAATATTTTTGAAAGAAAGAAAAGAACCATGAATATTTCATAAACTAAGCCATATGGTTGTTGATAGAAAACCCCATCCATCGAGAGTTTAATGATGACGGTCTACAGAGTTGCAATTGCATAACCCTTGATTTCCTAAAGCGACCATAACTTTAAAACACAATTCCAATATTCAGGACAAGAGATTCAGGATGGAGTCAAAATTTTAAACAAGGACTCACCGTCACAAGCTCAACCAAGCTTGAGCCGAGGACTGGTTCCCTCGTTTTCAACCTGTAGTTGAAAAAGAAGTAAATATTAGTTTCCTGTATGGACTTAAAATTCCAAAATATTACAATTTATGAAGCCAAGATTAAACTTTTACCTGGTTTGAAGCTTGGGAAATGATGGCGTCAATGATGGAAGGTAACCGGTTCTTGAATTCCTCTAAAATAGGAATTGTGGTGTAGAACAACCTTAGTGTAAATATTATTACCTGTAACTTTGTGTTAATCACTGATACAAAGCTTCTAGTCCTCTTGTGGATTGTTATCCATCTTGCACAACTTGGCTCTAACATATAAGTGTTGAGACTTCCCTTTGAGTGTTACTCCGACCAAACTGATGATTGTAACCCTATCCGAAGTCAACCTCCAGGAATCAAGTGCAAGACAACTGTATTGCATCTGTTGGATCTGAAGTTTTCTTATAATACAATTTTTAATTATTTTATCCTTGGATTTATATAGTTTTACATATCAACTTGGTGAACCTTAGTTCGGGTTTTGTATGTAAACTTAGTAAACCTTGGTCTTCATTCCTAAGATGAACACTTGAAGTATTTTGGAGTCTTGGGATACTTGTAGACAAGGTTAGATAAGTGTTAGCTATGAAGCTAAGCAAGTCCTTATTTGACCTTGGTAATCTTCCCAGTCTTTGGGTGTTATGGAGAGAAATTCCTATGGCTTGGGGTACCACAACATACA
>LPNX010209268.1:224206-284751 GCA_001517045.1 Pseudotsuga menziesii | reverse complement strand
AGTCAAATGAGTCGGATCCATGTCAAGGAAAAATCCAAAAGGATTTGGATTATGCACACATCCCGATGTACACGGTTTTAGTGGTCAAACCCACGTATATACGCGCTTATAGGTTTAAAAGTCGCGTATAGCATTTTTTCATGTGTTTTTAGGGATGATAAAGGAAACATCAAAGGACAAAAAGTGGTCCATAGGGTCTAAGGAGTCTGCAGCGGGACAAGGGAAGGCCATACAAAGTGTGATTCACCTAGAGTGGTGAAATCTGCTATAACATTGGGGAACAGTCCCTTAAGCGTGAACACATTGAAGCTGGTAAATTTTGTTACTTATTTAGCTGGGGTTAAATTTCAATCAACCATATGTAAGCTTTAAATTAAAAAAAAATAAAAATAAAAAATATTATCTTAATTTACTTTTCATTCTTTGTTTAGTTTTGGTTTGTTACAGGAAACAAGGTATTGAATAAAATAATTGGAATTTACCGAAGGTTCTGGGTACCACAGATCTATATGGTCGAAGGTTGAGATGATACATTTTTGAAATTACAACTTTCAGTTTGAAAAAGAATTACTTTGTTTCATAGGGTAGGTGGTGTGATAGTACCAGATTAGTAGCAAATGTGTTTGGATGCCTTACTTTCAATTGGAGTTGGTGTGTTGATTTAGTTCGACGGAATTGTTCTATGGAGACTCTAGACAAATGCAATCTGTGGTTTATCAACTAGAAATAAATGGAACCTAGGTATCTTTGTCTTCCTAAAGGTTTAGGGGATTCACTCGACCACCAATGTTGTCTAACGACTTGCATATTGGGGCAATACCCCTCACTCCATGACTCAGGTAAAATTGATAATCACTTTTCCACAAACGGCAACTCTTGGTTTACCTCACATGTGAGAACTAGTCAATCAGGTAGGGGTCGTTTCCCTTTTTGCTTGGTAAGTCCTCTTGAATGGCCAACTACTTTGGGGTTCCTGTGGTACTCCTCACAATGATTTTTAGGGATATTCCCAAGTGCTTCCCACAATTATGAGAATAGGGGTTATTCCCTGATCCGACCTGCAATGAACAATACAGATGCAAAGAAGAAGCACAACTACAATAATCACATCACTGGGAAGCACTGCAAAAGAAAAAAATTGGCAGAAATTCCACCCAGTGAGCCTAAGAAAATGATCTAATACCATATGTGAGGAACCTCTTGCAATAAACAATGAAAATGAACGATATAGCATAAATAGCAAATCATAGAAGATATTTTATTGATTGCATGCCACTTTGAGGGGGCAACGTCGTTTGAGCAAGCTCAATACAAAATTACTCGTGCATGCTTTCATTGGCCTCAACACATGCTTATATACTAAGTCTAATCTAAACAACTATTACTCCCCATGAGTGTGGGATAATACAATATACTCTCAGACGAGTTACAAAGGATATGCGTCCAACAAAAATATACTAACAAAGTAAAGAGAAGGCTTGACATGGGTTCCTAACAATTTTATTGTAGAAGACCTAGATGACATAGAAAAGATAAAGTTCACAACATTGAATATGTCTTTGACCACCAAAACTTAGTGGCAATCTCACAATCCACAATATGAAGAATGCAGTGAAGCTATCACTATATTGGGTGACGTTGTGTAGGTGATGAATTAGATCCCATATTTTGAGACATCAAGAGGACCATCTCATGAAATCACAACACCAACACCAACTCTATGATTAGCCTTTCAACAAGTACATTGATGAGCTCCATGCCCTTGTCTCCCATCTCAACGCCAAACAGGAAGACAAATATCTAATCCTTGAGTACACAAGAAGTATACAACAGGAAATTAATGAATAACTTAAGTTTTTGAAAATAAATACATTTCAAGATGCACAAATAGTTCAACAATAAATTGAGAAAAAGAATGAGTCTTAGAAATGGACCAATCCATATGTCAATCAACATGATCAACATTACAATTATCCCATTCCAACAAGTAGTCCAAGAAAATTAAGCTCATCTCAACCAAACAATGTTGAACAGTTTGAAAAACCACTTGTGCAAATAAAATAAGGCAAAATAAGAATGTCTTCATGGAAAAATTTAAAAAGTATTAATATATTTTACAACAACACATAAGTAATTTCGATTATGATAAAACATAATATCATCAATTCAAACCTCATTAAGTGCAATATACATGTCCCCTTCACAAGATGGCAACAATGGTAAGAAAATAACCACTTCTACCCCCTAATCCTCTAGTAACATTATCCTTCTTATCTCATTTTAAAACCTAAAACCTAAGGTCCATTAGATATGTTCAATAAAAGCTCGATTTCATCTAACTATGTCAACATTTTCCATATTATTAAAAGGGAAGTCTACCTTAAGACATGCATGATATTTCCATTAAGAAGAAAATAACAAAGGGTCATAATCATAAAGGCCATTTCGTCGTTCATTTCAAACACAAAATATATATCATATCACCATATTACAAAATGAAAATAAGCACACCATCTAGATAAGGAAACTAACACAAACAATAACGGGAAGCTCCACAAATCTCCATCAAAATCATCAACATACATAAAGTAGCATTATTAAAAATTGCAAAGGGGTGTTTGGCCTTAGATCATAGGTGTAGAGCTCTCAAAACTATATAAAAAAATAAAAATAAAAAGTCATATAAGCTCTCATATTTCCTTTGTCAACATTGGCAAAGTCATATTTTCCTAACGCGTGACATAAATTTGTGTTGTCCGATGCAATCGGATTTTGTCATAATACAATGTAAAACATTGTACATGAAAATATATTCATCGAGTTGCATTGTGTTTTTGTCTTCGTGCATTGGCTTTTGTGACACATATGTCATGGTACCATCCAAAACATAATCCAAGCTAAATGTTCCCATCATGGGAGATTAAATTGCATTGCAAGTAAAAGGTGTGTAGGTTAAGCGCTAAACACAACTGATAAATAATTTAATAACAAAAGCTAAGGGTTAGATGTGTCACGTTAAGCGTTAAAACACAAGAAGTGATACATCATTTAATAACAAACGCTAAAGCTTGTTATTAATTTATAAATGATTAATTATAATAGATTGCTCTTACTTATAAGAGCTTAAATTGGTTAATTCATAATCATTATTATTTTCGATTAGTAAGAGATATTATATTAATTAATAATAATTTTTTATTAAAAATAATGTAATAATTTAATATTACATACCAGTTTAAAAATAATTATAATTATAATTATTAATAAACTTTTTTATATTTTTATAATAAATAATAATAATAATTGTTTAATAATATTAACAATTATAATTGAATATTAATTTTCTATATATTTTAGTGATTTATTTATTGAAGATTTTTTTGGTAAGTTAGCAACTACAGAGTTTCGAACCGGTGACCTTATGTAAGAAGTGCTTTAATAGTACAACTATTCACCAGCTATTGTATACCCAATGGACCAAACCTTTGACAAGTTGTAAGCATATACCACAATTGCCCACGACGAGGCTCGAACCCACCATTGAAATTATCAAAGAAGAACAATGCTAATATTGTTTATAGATATTTAATTCCTTAAAACACTCAAAATTTAGAGGCTTTTAACAATTTACCGTGTTTGTGTTTATGTTTGGTGCATATATGTATGTAAGCCCATTGGTTGAACAAAAAATTAGGTATTTTTGTTTGTTAAAATATAGCTTATGAATTAACAACCCTAATTCATTAAATTTGATAAAATAACTATATGAAACCACAAGATTATATTTGTATTAAGAAAAATATTAAAAGTACAATAATTAAGGAATAAGAAACCGCCAATTTTCATAAAGACATTGGGATGAAATAAAACTTGTTCATAGTGTTTTATAATCAATTGTGGCGTGGCTTAAGATGTACATATTTCTTGACAAATATCAATATAATATAATCAATCTACTAGGTCATTTTTAACCAATCTCCTTCTATCAAAAAGATGAAACTATTTACATTTAAAACTCTAAAGGACCCATAGTCCAACTTAAATATCTTATGAATGGTGTTGGCATAATCAAGTTGTCTTTTTATTGGGTTTGTATCTCTTAAACTTGCATAACTTCTTTGATTAACTAAGATAGACACTCCACGATCACATGCTTATTTTGCATGATCCATGTTGTACACTTTAAAATGATGACAATATGTCTACATAAAAAGATATATCCATACATTCATGCATAGAAAAAATTTCGTATTAAAATTATAATTATTCTTAAACTTGTAACAATATATAAATATGTATAATTTAATTTATATATATCTGTTTAGTCTCACAATTCATCACATATCATATTTTCACACATAATTCCTATGTTGAATGCATTTAACTCATCATGCTTGTTGATCAACCCCAATTTATAAATTTGCTACTTAACCATGATTTTGTGCATTTTGTCGGACATTGGTAATGTAATTCTTCATGCAGTGGAATATGAAGGTTTAACCTTCAAAACAATGGCATATCTTTCTACCAATGTTTATGAATATCATTGTACATTGTCACTCATTTCTAGGTAGGCTCCATACTAAATAAAATAAAATTATTCATTGTATCCCATTCATCCTAAGCTATAATGTCAGGCACTCAATACTATTCATTTTTACAAGGAAAGTAATTATTCATTAAAACACATAATTAGATTTGGAAATATGTTGAATAAATGCATTACCTATTAAAACCCATGTTTTCCTTTTTTTTAGTTTCTCCCCTTCTAATAGCTCTTAGTTACAACCACCATCCCCATGATTAGAGCATTTGCATGCATTTCTATTAGGAACTTAGACAAAAAAAATCATTAAAAATGTACACTTTAGCCATGTATCCTCCGAGACATGCTCATTGCCTTATAAACTCATTAAACATTCCATGTACCTCTATAGGAAGAGAATCCATCTACAACTCACCACACTAGCTAATTAGGTGTTGTCAATCAAATGTACCAAAAGATGGGCGTGGGTATCCATGAAACCGATAGGTAACTCTTTCTAAAAAATACAATCATTTTATGTTATTTCATTTTACCATCTGGGGATGCTCATGCCATATATGTTTAAGGACCTAACCATCACTTGTTATTAATATATTATTTATGGTTAGGTCATATTAGTGGTAGGTTACATTATTTTTTATTCTCAAGGCATGGATCTACTTTACTTTATGTTTAATTCTATCTAAGGAAATTGGTTCATAAAATTATTAGAGCATAAAGTCCTTAGTTGGGATCTTTCAAAACAAGTCATCTTGCCACTTTCGGTGTGAATTTATCTTGGGAAGTTTCATATAGAAAAAATGGGATTCTAAGAAGACATAGAAAATTATTTGTGATAATAATTTCAAGTTCTGGTTCACTATAAATTTGAAGTTATAGTCTGTGGAAGTTAGGGACTTCAACTAGTCCAAAAACTAGTCTCAAATATATGTTCCATATAAAACTATTATATTGGAAGGTTGAACGCTCCAAATTGAGTGCCACTAGTTGAATTATATACTAGACCAGACATATTACTTCACATAAAAATTTCATAATAATAATAATGTATTTTATGAATTAACAACTAGTTCATCAAATTTGACAAAATAAAAATATGAAACCACATTGTCTTAAAAACCATTAAGAATACAATAAATACTTGACATCTCTCACCTAATTCTATTTAATCACCCAATTTTACTTCATTACTTACATATACATCACCATCTTCTTAACATGGTGCAACAATTGCAACAAGCAAACTTTCAAAAACCCATTTTCTTGGCTTGGGTGTAAAAGGAATAAGAAACCACCATTTTTAATCAATGAATTTGGGATGAAAGAAAAGTTTGGAATGAAAGAAAACTTATTCATAGTGTTTTAGAAGAGCATATGGTATGATCATTTATAAGAGATATCCTATTAAAAATATGAAAACATTTACATTTAAAACTCTAAATGACTGAATTTGAGATGCAAGAAGACTTATTCATAGTGTTTTAGAAGAACATATGGTATGGATCATTTATAAGAGATATCCTATTAAAAAGATGAAACCATTTACATTTAAAACTCTAAATGACTTAGAGTCCAACTTAAATACCTTTTGAATGGCGCCAACATAATCACATTGTCATTTTATTACATTTGTATCACTTGAACTTGCTTGACTTCTTTGATCAAATGAAATATACTCTCGATTATCACAAGCTTATTTTCCATGAACCACACAATACACTTTAAAATGATGAAAGTATTTTTACATATAATGATATGCTCATACCTTCATGTGTAGACTAATTTTTAGATTAAAATCATAATTACTTGTAAAATTGTAAGTGTTTAATTTAAATATATGACATTAATCTATAATGTCACACACTCAATATCATTTATGGTTTACAATTCTTCATTAAAACCGCAATTATAATTGTATATACGTCAAATAAATATCTTATGAGAGCTTAAGGTCCTTGGGTGGGCTCTTTCATAACAAGTCATCTCGTCATTTTCATTATAAATTTGTTTTGGGAAGTTTTAAGTAGAAAAAAAAATTGGGATCTTGAATAGACATAGAAATTAATTGTGGTAATTATTTTAGGTGTTGGTTCACTATTAATTTGGAATTATAGTTTGTGGAAATTATGATTTTCGACTAGTCCAAAAACTAGTCTCAAATAGGTTTTCTAGGAAAAACTATCATATTGGAATCTTGAAAGATCCAATTTCACTGCCACCACTTGAATTGTAGAGCAAACAAGTCATATTATTTTAGGTAAAAATTTCTTAATAATATGTAAAAAATTGGACACGTGACACATTGTACAACTTCTCTAATATNACACACACACACACACACACACACACACACACACACATATATATATATATATATGGCAATAAACATAGCGATACAATAAACTAAGATTCTATTAAATGAATTAAACAAAACAAACTGTAAAACAAAAGAATCTAGAATGGTGGTAGATATATATCTTAGAAGAGATGTGGCGGATGCGCTCACTCGTGACAAGCTAAATACAAAAGGAGGACGGAGGGCCTTTTATAATAAATCCTTGGAGAGGGAGAAAAACCTAAACCTAACCCTAAGAGTTGAATCGTCATAAAGTTTGTTACCCCAAGGTGGTTATTTGAACAGTCAACTTCTCGAGGTCATAATTTTTGCATACGATATTTGTTTGGGGTGCTCGATATCCCATTGGAAATTTCTATCTGAGATTTACAAATTTCAACTGGGGCCAAATGAATGTCATTGGAAATATCCCCCCTCCCCCCATGAATCACCAAAAAAATGGCGTTTAGGGCCTCAAAAAGACTCATAAGTTTGGGACCTGAAAAACCGTAGAAAATTACAAAAAAATTATCAAAGTGAAAAAACTATTTTTGAGCCAGTGGAATAGGTGGGTCACCACCTATACCCATATGGATAAGTCCTAAACCTTAGGAAGCAATGGTATCCATTTTTTTGAGTGCCCCCATCAAGTGGGGAAACTTCTGCTGAACTTGACTCCTAGTGAGCCACTTTCCGTGGTGGGTGAGCTTCCCTACTTTGACAACTTGATATAGTTGGATCTTCTGTTGGAGGGTGCCATTAACTTATGTTTCCATGATATGATCAATGTTTTATTGTTCCATACAGTTGGGATTAATATCTATAGGTGTCAATTGTTTTACCACCTCCTAGGTGTCCAACGGTGGTGCAAAATATGTTCAAAGGAGCTCCACAAGGAATACTAGGTGCAACCCAAGGAATGGAGGAATGCATAATTCAAATGAATTGTCACCAACTACAGTGGTGATGGTTTATGTCTCGTATCGATTTGGATGAATATTTTGATCGGGTCTTGTGAGCCTCTCTTTCTGCAAATGCAACCAAACCTTATCCCCAACCTGGAGCTTATGTGGAACCTGATACTAGTGATATCGATGCTTGTATTTAGTATTGGTATTTTCCAAAATGTCAAAGAACTATTGGAGTATGTGTTGTATTCCTTCAATAAATATTGTGGCCTTATCAGCCTCAGCATGAGCATGGGAATATTCCTCTTGTCTGGATGCAAGAGGTAGAGCTACATCAATTGGGGCGAGTGGATGGAAACCTAGGCAAATATGGAAAGGGATATGACTCGTAGAGCTATGAAGTGCTATGTTATATCTATTCTGAACATAAGGAAGGATCTTATCCCATGTGTGGGGATGCTTAGAATTGTACATTGTTAGAATATGCACAATCATCCAGTTGACTACCTGTGTTTGTCCATCATTCTGGGGGTGGAAGGGAGTTTATTTGGTGAGCTTGGTATCCATCAATGACCATAGACTAGACCAAAAAATTCTCAGGAACTTGTTGTTTTGATATGAAATTATAGTCTATGGCAGCCCAAAATGAACCCAAACATGCTCAAAGAAGAGCTTAGCAGTGGCTTTGACAAAGATACTCTTCTTGTAAGCTATCAGAATGGTAATTTTAGAGATGTGATCTATGAACACAAATACACAGTCATTACCATGCTTAGTTGAAGGTAGTCCTAACATGTAATCCATTTGGAGTGGTAAGGAGGGTGTACAACCCTTGATTTTTGACAGTTTGTTTCGCGATGGCACAGGTACTGCAGGATTTGATATAGCAGTAGACCTCTTGTCACAGTTTGGGACAATAAAAATACTTCTATAAAACCACCATTGTCTTCTCAGTGCCAAAGTTCCCTACCACTTGATTGTAATGCACTTCCCAAATATTCTTTGCATGCTCTCTTGAAGGAACACAGAGATGGACCAAGTGACATAGCAATCCTTCCTAAAGATGAAAGTCTTCCACTGGTGTACCTACACATAAGGATTGATATATGGCAGAGAACTCAGGATCATTGTCATATAGTTGAGGCCACCTAGAGGTCTCGTGGTTGCAAGAGTTGAGCACTGTGATTAATGATTCTAATGGAGGTCGACTAAGGAAATCAATGACTCGATTGGTGTTTCCCTTATTATAATTAATGTTCAAGTGGAACTACTACAAGTAAGTGGACCGCTTATGGTGGCGGTCATTCTATAAATTTCCTTGGGTTTGCATGAGCTGCAAGGGATTGTGATCAGTATGGATGACTGTTTCTTTTCCAAGGATGTAATGCTTCCATTGGAGGTAGGATTGGACAATGGAGTACATTTAATTTTCATAGGTGGGGTACTTGCAGAATGCATTTGGAAGTGTCTCACTATGATATGCCACTGGATGGCCATGTTGAGTGAGGACTGTGCCAACGGTGTAGTCCAAAGAATCTGTCTTGATCTCAAAGAGTTGTTGCAAATTTGGTAAGGTAAGGATGAGTGTCAAACATAAGTGTGGCTTTAGCTCATCAAATGTGTGTTTTTGTGGCTTGGAATAGATGAACTTGGCCTTAGATCCATCTTTGGTCACCTAGCTAATGGACCAAGTAATATTAGAGAATCCCAACACAAATCTGTGATAGAATTTGGCAAGGCCTAGGAGCTATGAATATTTGTGCGAGTCGTTGGGGTTGACCAATTGCGAATGGATTGGATCTTGGTCATATCTACATGAAAACCATGGTCGTCCATAATGGATCCCAGATACTGAACCCTTTCCATTCCAAAGGGCACTTCTCTAGATTGGCATATAACATGTGTTGTCGTAGGGTGTTGAGGACCTGGTGGATATGCTGCAAATGTTCTTCCCATGTTCAATTGTATATGCGGATATAATTTATATATACGACCACAAATAAATTGGTGAATGGTCATATTATGTCATCCATCATCCTCATGAAGGTTTCTAGGGAATTAGTCAAGCCAAAAGGCATGGCCAAGCACTCAAAAAGGAATTTTTGATATTTGAAGGAAGTCTTCCAAACATCGGTCTGCTCAACTGGAACTTGATGATAGCTAGACTTCAGGTAAATATTGATAAAGTAATTGGCCCCCTTGAGATTTTCAAGGAGGTCGTCGATCCGAGGAATGGAATATCAATTATAGGTTGTGATATTTTTTAGATCTTAGTAGTCAATACAGAGTCTCCATGTCCCATATTTCTTATGTACCAATACAATTGGGCTCCCACAAGGGGAGGAGCTGGGTCGAATGTGCCCCTTTTGGATAAACTCTTAAATACAACATTTGATTTCTTCATTCTCCATCAGGGGATGCTTGTATACTGGCCCATTAGGTAAAGGTGCACCAGAGATCAAATAAATGAAATGCTTAACCTAACAATGTACTGGAACCCCGACAGGTGTGGTGAAGATGTCTTTGTATACTTCCACGATCTTGTCCACTTGTTTCTGCTGCATAGAGGGGTTCTTTGTGGAGGTGGTGGATGTTATTGTGATATTTTGTTCACCCTCAGAGCAAACCATGAAGACTAGGAATTTCCCTATCTGGTAGATTACCTTCCTGCACTGCTTTGTTGTGATGAGAGACACTACAGCAACAGAAAGTGTCTTTGGTATCCCATAGAGTTTCTTTCCCAAAGTAATAATGACACTATGAGGTCTAGACTCATACACATCATGATGTTTCCACATATATGGTTTCCCTAAAATAACATCACAAACTTTAAGCACATAAACATCACACATTACCTCATCTTTGGAGGGCTTGATGTCGTAGGAGAGGTGACACTGTAGATTGACATGGATGTGTCATCCATAGCTCTACCAACCAATGTTGTAGGGTTGGGGATGTGGAAGCTCCAAAAGATTCAATATTTTGACGACCTCAATCGAATTGAGTTTCTTCTAACTACCATTGTCAACAATGAAATGTAGTGGAGTCCCCTACACCCATAGTTGCGAATGGAAAAGGTGCTCCCATTCATATGGCTCCTCTAGCTCTTCTAGTTGGCTGTTTGTGGTTGTGATGGTGGCACTAGGTTCTGCAACAATGATATACTTACCCCTTTCTTTCTCTGCATCAGTGTCTGAGTCATATTCTAGATTCATGGATTTTGTCTTAGCTAGCAATGATTGTTTTGAGCGACATTCATTTATGTTGTGCTAAGGAATTTTATGGAACTTGTACCTTATTTTGGTGTCCTTCTCTAATTTCTCATTACCCTTCTTTACCCGCGTCTTGGACTGGTTGTCAAGAATTTGTCCATCCTTCCTCTATCCTTTGGATTGTGAACTAGGGCCACTTTTTCCCAACTTCTACTGTTGATTTACAAACCCAAAATATCACTTATTCTTTTTCTTAAACTTTTGCTCGATCTTGAGGGTATATCGATAAGCTACTCCTAGTGAGGATATGACCAAGAAATCCATCTTCGACTGAATGTACCTATCAATACAACTATGGTACTTTAGAACCAAGTTTCTTTCAATGTCTTTAATACCCAACTTTGAGCATATGGTATGGAATATATTGGTATACTCCAACACCATTTGGTCTCTTCCCTGGAACAATGTCGTCCACTAGGTGTATTGGTTATCATAGTTTCCAACATGGTAGAATTCCTCTTTTACGACATCAAAAAAACATGCCCTAGCGGGATATATATTGAATATCTCGGATTCATCCCTTGCATTCCTCTTGTAGTACCTGTCTCACCAGTATTTGATATGGGGGAGGGACTTAAGAATCACAAACGTGATCCACCATTTTTCCAAAGCATATGCATCTATATTTACTTCAAACAAGGGGATTTCAAAGTTAAATTGTATCTTGAAGGGAGTCACACACCCGAAACAACTACTTGTTGAAGGTGCATCTGTCACCTTCCACATTATTGGAAGGATCTGGCGAAGTTATCCATCATCTCATTCATCTGTCACGTGAGGGCTCCCTCAAGAAACAGTTTAATAGGATCTCCTACTCTATCATCTGTCTTTTCTTCTCCCTCCATGTGAGTTTTCTTTGGATGATGAGAGGTATTTTCCCCAAGCTCAACTAATTTGAGACCCAACTCTCAATATTCAGATATCGTCAGGGACATGCACTAAGAAACCACAAGAGTATAAATTTATGATACCACTAATACAGATTTATGTGAGAACAAAATGAAAGATAATTTATATATTCACATACATAGATATATGGAAATAAACACAGTGATACAATAAAACTCAAATTATATTGAATGAATGAAACAGAACAAATTGTCAAACAAAAGCAGCTAGAATGGTGGTAGTTGTATCTCTGAGAAGAGATGTGGTGGCTACGCTCACTCATGACAAGATGTATACAAAAGGAGGCTAAAGGCCCTTTTATCATAAATCCTTGAAGAGGGAAAAAAACATAAATCTAACCATAGGAGATGAATCGTCATAAATTTTGTTGCCCCAAGATGGTTAGTTGAACAAATAACTTCTTGGGCTCACAACTTTTGCATACGATACCAATTTCAAGAAATCAATAGCCCATTGGAAAGGTATATATGATCTTTACAACTTTCAATTGGGTCCAAATGAATCTAGATAGCGACCATTTCCAAAACAACCTCCCCCCTCCCCCTGAATCGCCAAAAGAACATCATTTAAGGCCTCAAAACGACCCCAAAATTTTGGGACCCAAAAAACTGTAGAAAATTACACAAAAATTTCCAAAATGAAAAAAATGTGTTTAGCCAATGGAATAGGTGGGTGGAAACCTATACCCATCTGGATCATTCTCTCTACTGAAAGGGAAAAGTAGAACACATTTTGGGAAAGTTAACATAACTTTATGTTGGAAATTCAGAATTTGGTTAAACATGTGGCATTGTATAAAAGACATCATGGTATTAACAAAAAAACATTAGAATTATAGGGGCCAAAATTTCATATTTATCTCAAGAAAAATTTCAACCATCCATATAGTGTCCAAATTAGGGTTTTAAAAGGTATGTAACGTAGAACTGACATAAATATTGATTGGAACATATATTTTGGGTGATTAAAAAAGTGTGATAAAGTTAAAATAGATAATAAATATATGTAAAAAATAATTTTCTCCCATTTGGAAAGGGTTGTGCAAAAAATTCTACACCAATTAAACCTATAGAGAGATCAATCATGACTCATGAAGAAAATGAAGAAATATATAACCAACTATCCATTTCAAAGAACAAATTTTATGAATTCAATGATAGGTCGAAGTGGCATATCTACAACTGGTAAACATGCATAAATAAATAGAAAACAAAATGGAAAATATGAATCATTAGTTTGATTAGAACATGGCCAAGCTCATACAAACCCTATAGGAGAGGAATCCTAAAAGTGATAATGTAACCCAATGAACTCATCAAAATAAAGATAGTATTCATGTGAAACAACCTTCCATTAATACACATATTCCAAGAGTGATTAACCTTAATATTGGAGTTGATAGGTGAATCGTTTATGAGGTTATGCACTTCCCCAAGGTTGAATCAAGAAAGTTTGATGGAATATATGCCTTTACATTTGTGAACCAAATAGAGAAATACTTTGAATTGAATAATATCATAAATTATAAGTTCAAATGTTTTTTTAGACACTTTGTATCTTTAGAAAACCCCTATAAATGACATCAATGGGTAGTTAAAAGGAATCCTCCTTCTAATGATTATACTTGGGGCCTATTTACAAGAGACCTAGAATCACAACATGGTAATTTAGGAATAATATTAATTTCATAATTTTAGGTATTGTCTACAAGGGTAAATGGCATTAGTGACCAAGGTATGTATTGTACAATTGACATAAATCTTGATTCGAAGATGTATTTGGGGTGATTAAAAAAGTGTGCTAAAGTTAAAATAGGTAATAAATATATGTAAAAAATATTTTTGTCCCATGTGGAAAGGGTTGTGCAAAAAATTCTACACCAATTAAAGTTGCAGAGAGATCAATCACGAACCATGAAGAAAATGAAGAAATATATAAACAACTATCCAATTTGGAGAACATATTTAATGAACTAAGTGATAGGTTGAAGTGACATATCTACTGTTACAGCTGATTTTACCACACATGGTAGATCACATATTTATGGCCTTCTCGATCCCTCTACAGACTCTTTGGACCCCATGGACCATTTTTGTACCTTTGATGTTTCCAAGATCATCCCTAAAAACATGCATTATTTTCCATACGCGACTTTTAAACCCATTCTCGCGTATATACGCGGATATGACCCTTAAACCCGCATACATTGGGATGTGTACAAAAGGCCAAATAGTTTTGGAGTTTTCCTTGATGTGGATCTGAGTCACTTGTCTCTTGTCCTTCCATATGCCTTGAGATCGCTCGTATTTGACCTTCCATTACCCCATTGAAGCACTATATAAGGAACCCTTTGGATACATTGAAACGGAAGGAATTTAAGAGCAAGAAAACTATAGTCCATTGTTGTCGTAGTTTGATTATACTTGAGTCTGCATCCCTTTGTCCCTTGGAGCACTTGGTGTTCTTTCCAATCTTGCCTTTTCTTGTGAGCTTGCAATCGAGAGATTGAGGATTGAGGTGGTGGAGGCCCAGATGGAGGACTCAGTTTCTCCGGTTCGCAGACGTGCCAACAGAGGTTGTCATTCTTGTAATCTCTGATTTATATTAATAGAAATATCCTTTCTTGTCCAATGATGTGCATTTAAATGAATATTGAATCCATGGATGCTTTTAATTGCTTATACATTATTGATTATATATGCTAGATTAGGTCTAACAAAATTATATAGCATGCTTGTCTTGTTTGTTGATTGTTGAGAGAGCAAATTGCTAACACAAGTGAGATTGGAAAAGCTCAACGGGGATCTACATAAACCATCCGGAATAAGGTATGTTTCGAGATCCTTTAGTGTTATATGTTTTATTTCTCTTGCATATGGGAAGGGATTGATTTCTGTGGTTACTTATTCTGTTGTGGTACCCCAAGCCATAGGAATTTTTCTCTGTAACAGAATTGGTGACCATACTGGGGAGTTCCTAGTCATTTCCTTTGGGGATTTTATCGGCATTCAATGTTCTTGAATTGCTCTGATTTCTCTGTTTCTGAGTCAGGTCTAGGGGCATGTTTTCCTAGTAGTGTCTTATAGGAGTAAATTTTGTCTCATCTTGTATGTTTACCTTCTTTTTTATCTCTTTGTCTTCCTGTACATGAGTTTTTCCTTCACAATCATGTGTACACGTGGGTTTTCCTGCAATAGCCGCATATATACTCGGATTTTCTGCAAATAGTCGCGTATGCCCTGACTTTTGCCTTTTGGGGGAATATTAAGTGTTGATGGGTGAGTTTGGATGATTGCTGAGTCTTATTGGATGCTTCTGGAGTCTGTATACACCCCTGTTTCTGACCAGAGACGCTTTTTAGTTTAAAATTTTTGAAAATGTTCTTGTCATTTCATTTTCTATTTTTTGTTTTGGGATTAGTGAATTAGGTCTCTTTTACCTTGGAGATTTGCTTGGGTGCTATCTGATAGTTCTTACAGAGTCTGGGGGTTGTAGAATCATACTTTTTCTATTTATCTCATTTATTTCAAAAAATACAAAAACATTTGCTTTTTGCATCATTATGCATTGTTTGCATTGTTGCATTTGCATGGTACTTGCATTAGGTTTGCTTGGAAAGTATTAGTTAGATTTTCATATAGGAATGATTGCATATTCATTTGAAGGACAATTCTACACTTCACGTAGTAGCATACCCCGTTTTTCATTTGACACAGTGCATTTGAATTGATTGTTAGGTGTGCATTTTACTTCTTGTTGCGTCATAACATCATTAGTTCATGACCATTTGCCTTTTTAAGTAATAAGCCAATTAAAATCAACACATAATAAAATGAATTACACTCTTTTGTTTTATAGGGTGCACCAACAAGATTAGGTTTTAGGGTCTTGGAATAGTCCATTGTGAGTAAATTCTCCAAGACCACTAAACAAAACATTTATGTGTCTGTCCAGGTGAGAGTGTGAAATTCCTTTACATAATTAGTGTTTCTCAGGATCCTCCTCTTACAAGGGAGTTAAGCACGAGACAGTGTGAGTGGTTATTGATTTGGATGACCCCTGGTCATAACTAAGTAGCACCAGAGATATTTCCAGGATTGTATTCATATCTGGGGGCCCTTTCAAGAGTTTCGGGCTTTGCTACCCTGCCCATATGGTCAATCCCGCCTACGACTATCCACCTGAGCATTGATTATATTGAGGTGACCTTAGTTTTCTTACCTAGGTTATTGAGGGGGTACTTCGCAGAGGTTATTCTACAAGTGTCCTGGCTAGGTAGGGGTTGGACAGCACAGTAGCTATATGCGTTGAAGCTGAGGGCCACTATAATTGGTTACGAACCTCCGCTTGTTGTGTATGGGAGTCTCAAGCCTCTCCTAGGTGAGACATACCTGCTTCATTCAAGATCTCACATATCCTACCCTTGTTTGCTTGTGATTTGGCTTTAATTTTTATAGATGTATGCTCTGTGCACGCTAGTTTGCCTAGGGTTTGCATAATTAGATCGAGTCTTTTCAATTTTTGAGTCATTGTGGATTCAGGCGTGACACTTCATTGTTCTCATTGTTTAGCAGGACTTCCACCTTCCACATCTCCTCCTCCTTTGGGAGAGAGAAACAGATAGTCTGGGCGGACTACTTCTCACTTTGATTCACACACGATGGGAGATCACAAAGATGAGATTCCTGAGATGTCCTCTCCACCTCACGAGGTTGGGGATGCAAATTCTACTCCCATATATGATCCTTCACCAGAAATACCTTCACATTCTGGTTATGATCCCTCATTTACAGATCGCTGGTATTGGTTTCTAGGTGATGAGACTCATCATGAACCCACAAGCACTAGTCATGTTCATTATGGCATGTATGATATCCATGCACCCGATCCAGCACGTCATGTCGAGGCAGAAGTTGAACCTAGCACTATGCCTGGGGGCACTCCAATTCCTTTCCATGTGGAGAGATTTGGGAGCACTAGTCACATTGCACCTTCCATCCCAGTGGTGGAAGCAACTTCACATGTCGATCCTAGACCTAGTGTCAGTAACCATATGCGGATACCAGAACCAAAATGAGTGACCATTGGGAACACCACTTACATCCCTTCACATGTCCCTTCATCCTTGAACCCTACTCCTTCAAATTCATTTTTTACTACCCTTCCTCCCCCTCATTCATGTGGTCCTTCGGGCCAGAATATTTCTACTAGCCATGTTCGTACTGCAACTACTCGCACGGTAGTATCTTAGAGTCAAGTACCTCCTATTGTGTCGGGAGGTCATATCCATGTTTCTGGATCGTCTTATGGTCCATCGCAAGGAGTTTCCCATGTCCCTAACTATGGAGCTTCTCATGGGACATCCCATGGGACACCTTATGGAGCTTCTCATGGGTAATATTATGGACCGCAGTATGGATAGAACTATCAACCCTATGGGTGTGGGTATCAACAACCTGCTTACTCTTCCAATTATGGCTTTGTAGCACCGCATAATCAAGGTACACCACATCACAATGCTTCCATGCAGACCTATACGGGTCAAATGGGAGGAGGTTATTATGGCCAAGGCCATGGTGTTCATAGCAATCAGCCTTACAGGATGACATGATCTTCACTTGATGACAGGATCTTCTTGGATTGGTTCCTTAAGACCTTGCTCCCACCCATAGAAAAGGACGTCACATCTGAACGTCCTCAATCCAAAGAAGAGGCCTTACTGAAAGCTCAATAGTTTGACCTGATCTACGCTTAGTCTGGATATCTATACACCATCATTCCAGATGCTCCTCATCTGAGTACCTCCTACCGCAATGCACCGGGGGCATCCCATGCTGCAAATGGCATCATAGGATCGGTCTCCCAACAGCCACAACACCGACCGAACCCACCTACATTTCTATCACAACCAAGCAACACTGCTAATGTTGCTTACCAAAACCAAGCTCCATACTATGCAAGAATGATGTCCCAGTCCGGAGCAACAACTTCTTATGTACAAACTGTGCCACCACAGTAGACTCAGGTGATGGCTTGGCCAACACAGTAGTATGTGGGGTAAATTCCCACATTTGTGGCACCGCCACCCCCACAGATCTATTATGCACCACCACTGCAACCATTTCAAGCCCCTGCCCCCACTCCACCCACTCCATTGGGACAAGTGTTCGCACAACAAAACCGTCCCAACCAGCCTGCCCCCAACAATCAACAAGGGAAAGCTAGAAATAATCGGCCTTGGAACCAAGCCAATAACCAACCACAGGGAGGCGGTCAACAACGAAACCCTCCCAACAATGCCGCAACAAACCGACCCGCCCAAAACCCCCCATGACAGAACTCACCAAAACGCAACACCCCATTGTGCACAAACCAACCGTGCACATTATGTGATGTTTATGGGCACTACACATTTGAGTGTCCCCTCATGGGTCATGCTAAGTATCCCATTCAGAATGAATTTTAATAGGCCTCCAATGCTGCAAATCAAGCCCAACAAAACCCAGCACCACAAGGACCTCCTCCTATGGTGCTTCAAAACCCGCTACTGGTCCAAGGGTCAGTGGCAACTGCACCCCGTCCCCAACCCAATCCTAATGCTCTAGGGAACCTCCCATGGCCGAAATAGGTGTCCACCACCTGCTAGCCATGACAACTGAAGAATTCAACTTGCAAACCTAACGAAATCAGTACGGTACCACCACCGAACCTGCTGACACATCAATGGCATCAACGTCCAAAATAGTCAACCTACTCTTCAGTTACCTCCGTTCCTGCTCCCCCCTCGTATGCAAAATTTCCAATAATGCCACGGCTAGAGCTACAGCTATCTATAGCATCATGTATGATTTGGCCCAAACACCAACTGCCATGTCCACTCTTGAGGTACTTAAAATGTGCCCAATGCAGCGAAAAGCCTTACTAGCCTCCCTTGGGGTAGTAGACCCCTCTGACTCCAAGTTGATCACATTCAAAATGGAGAATGGAGAACCGCACATGCCATCGACCATCGCCTTTCAAATCCCAGTGTCCATCTGGAATTTGGTCATGCACCGATGCATCGTGGATGAGGGGGCATCCACATGCGTTATGTCTACCTTGGTTTGGCAGAAACTTGGATCACCAATTCTGCAACCATCCTCCACAACTCTGTGGGCTTATGATGGACATCCCACTAAAGCCCAAGGAATCCTCCCACATGTCCCCATCACATTATCTGGGAAGACAGTGTTGATTGACATAGAGGTCGTCAACGCTCAACTGGAATATAACCATCTCCTCGGGAGAAGTTATATGTATGCCATGAGAGTGGTTGCATCAACTGTCTTTTGTCTCATGATGTTCCCTCACAAAGGGAAGATTGTGATGGTTGATCAACTCACTTATCATGATCCCCAAGGGTTAACGACACCCGCCAATGTTATCCCTACCATCACCACCATTAAGCCACAAGGGACGACCACACACGCCAATGTCATCCTTGCAATCACCACCATGGTTGAAAACACACCAGCCTCCCCATTGTTGAATGTGGGCCCTGGGCTATTTTTCGATACCACCATGATGGCTCCTTTCCCATTAGTGTCACCACCACCGACACAAAATGAAACTCGGGACTTGTGCATGGTCTCATCCAGCACCGCTGCACCCAAACAACAACCACATCCGTAGCCCCAACCACAACCACAACATCATCTGCAGCCTCAACACCAACATCAACTACAACATCACCCGTAGCAGCAGCATTACGCACAACCGAAATCACAACCGCATCCCCACATGCAACTAGCTGGGAGTTATCTGGGCTCATCTCTAGTCCATACGATTCCCTTCCTCTTTCCCCCACCTAGTGTCATGAGAAATCTTGTAATGGCCACCTTAAGCCTACCCAACTTTACATTAGGAATTCTAGTGTGGTATCTAGATCCACCAGCTCAACCACCAATTCCCCAACTTGTTTTAACCTTGGTGCAACCCATCGCGGTGGAGTCTCACCCTCCACTCAGCCCGCAAAAGCCAACCGTCGCACTCGCACCCACACCGCCCCACCCGAAAAGGGCCAAGGGAAAGAATGCCAAAGCCACTGCAGAACTGTGACAAGTCCTGCCTTGTGCTGTCTGTGAGCAACAAGGCCATCCAACTCAGAATTGCCCTGAGATCCCAATGATCCACGCACGTTTGGATGCCATGGATACAAACGAAAACCTCCCTATCGTTGAGCTTCCAAGCACGTCAGTAGTAAGAAACAAGGCATTTAGAACAAACCATGCTTGTGTCCTCTACAGTTTGTATGGACATTACTCGTACCATTGCCAAGACTTGCCTGAATTTCGAATGGCTCTAGCTAACCTCCATCAACATTCCTTTGAGTCTGAAATCACCTTGATCGAAGAAGTTCACCCCCCACATCCTTCTTCGGACACCATGTCCATTTACATGATGTCCAGTTCAACTGAGCCACTCGTCTCCACCTCCAACGACGGTCCATTAGACCTATCTCTTCCATTTTTTCCGCAACCGCAGATCCATCTGTAGCCACATCCTCAGTTGCAACCTCAACCTTAGTTAACAGGTAAATAGTGGGGTTCATTCCCGATCAACATTTTCCTTTTCCTTTTCCTTTTCCCTTTCCTTTTCCTACCATTCGAGATCACGAGTAAGTCTGTCCTGGAAACCCGCAATCTACAGGAATTCACACTGGGAGATCCTGTGTGGTACCTTGAACAACCTACCATACCTCTGAGGCCCCAAGATGTGTTGACTCATGTCTAGCCAATTGAGATGATGTTGCACCTACCTCCACATCCATCAAAGAATCCTCCCATCTCTAGGCCTTCCCTTCTTCCTCCAACAGAGACTGGGGGCAAGGCAACCAAAGCCACAACCAATATTATTTTCAGGATGTCTAGCACTAGTTTCCCTTTCCCCTCGTCGGTTGTGGAAGATCCACCTTATCTATCCCGACACCACTTACGCGATGATGAAGATATATGTAAGACCGCCTTCAGTTTTACCCCATTCCCTTTAAACCATAGTGTGGAATCGGTTCTTCCCAAAAAAGACCAGATTTCATCATCCCGCCTTACCAATGACCTTCATATTGGCAAGGGGGCATACCTCTTCGCTGACTTAGATGGTCGACTCTTGAAGAAGCTGCGTAATGGGCTCCACCTCAAGAGAGTCTATGCATGATATAAAAACTATGAGTTCCTTATAGCGTAGTTTTTTTTCTCTTTCTTGTTTTTCTACATTTTGTAGCACAAGTCAGGGACAACACCATCAGCTGCTAATCCAAAGTCACCCAGAACCGATTTGAGACACCTCTCACACCTCCGGTCTCAAATTTGCATCTCCTGATGAGACCATCGTCTCATGTTTAACAAACCAATTTCAGGACCATTTCCCACAAGTCACCTCGATTTATGAGCCATGACATGATGATGCAAGTGTCTACAGGATTGTACTTGTACCACACTTCCCGACCGCAACTCATGCAAGTTTTCAGGCCACCGCCTGTTAAGGAACGTCATTTTGATTTTTATTTTGTATTTTAACACATAGTTGTCTATTCCATTCACCGCACCTCAGGAGGATCTCTGGACCATTGTCCACAAAACGATTTATTTTTCTTGCATTTATTTGGCATAGAACTGCCCCCAAACTTGCACTCACATCATATGTAGTCAAGTCCATCCATCACAACACACACACATGCTCTCCTAACCTCTATCCAAGAGCCATCTCGGTTTGTGTGCCTCTGCCACACCAACTCGCGAGCATCTGTCGTGATATATCCCACGCATGTATTGGTATGTTTGAGATCCTTCTGCTCCATCCATATTGTGCAAATGACCTTAGGACCTCTATCCACCGTCACGACATGGGGCAACACCTGTGCCACCACAATTGGTTGACCATACTGGAGTTTCATTTAAGCTCTTTTCTGACTCCTTAAAACAATGAAAATATAGCCGAGTGCAGCCGCTTCCTTTCCCGCTCGCTAAAGTATAGGAAAGGGCGTCTACACCGTCTCGTTTACCTCCTTTTGCAGACCATGTAGACCGTTAAATGAAAAGGACCACCTTGGCACACTCAAGCCAAGACCGTTCCCCTTTGCATACTTTTATGCTTTCTTAGGCAAAGGGGCTGCACTTTATGAAAAAGATCACCATGGGTTGTCGTTAAGCTCTTTTCCGTCCTTCTCATCAAGAAAATATAGCCGAGCAAACTTGGTTTCCTTCATGCTCGTAAAAGTATCTGAATGACCATCTAGTTAGTATAGGTTTAACCTTTTCTGGCTAGATTGGACTACCAACGGTAAATAAGTCTCTCATCCCCTGCAAGATGGGCGAGCTCTCCTATATATACTTTTATCCTTTTTCAGGCATAGGAGACTACCAACGAAAAAGAGCCCCCACTGGAGTCTTCTTTGTGCTTTCAGACTCTCTAAAATTGAAAGCACCATCGAGCATTTACCTTCTCTGAATCGCCAAAAATCCACGAGATCATGCCATAATGGTGTCCCTAGACACCACCCCACAGAAAGTAGTTTAGCAGCATTCCCCCTTTGGGTTGCCTTTGTTCAGAATACTCTGCAATGTGTCTTCCTTGGATCCCATCAATATCAAAAGTGTCCACCTCCTCCAAGTATTTCCCATCTGCAGTAACATTCCTGGTATTACAGCCATGATCCCATTCCCATTAGTCAAGTTTCATTTGCTGCCTGGTCCACCCTCCCGTCATACTCTGAACAAAGGAGGTTTGAGTCTACCACACTCCCCCTGCCCCTGTTCAATTTTTTTTTTCCCTCCCCTTCCCCCCCCCCATTCAGTGGGTTAGCCCGCAGATTATCTCACACCTTTCGGTTATCTCCCTCGTGCTCTTGGTCAAGGAAACATCATTGCCTTGACTAGGGGCAGGTCTCCCTCTATCAATGAAAACACATATATTCTAGAGGATAGACCCAGAGGTCCCTATATCCTAGTTTCATTAACATCATTGATGAGTTCCTTGGACCACTTGAGAGGAGTCCTTAGTGCCTCTCAGGATGGTTGTTTCTCACGTGGTCGACTTCAACTACATGATCGCACCGTTGAGATTCATACACGGTTTGGTCCGTACAGTATTTGGTTGAAGACCCTGGATGTCACCTGAATCTAGCACATTGATGAGTCTATTCGAGGGACATAAATAGGTTATGTCCCTTGTGATTTCCGGGTTGCGTTGGAGACAGTGTTCAGAAGCCCTAGAAGTGCTTCTATATAGATTTATGATTGATGCAGCATACTTGTACCACAGAGACTCTGATTCTCAATCAGCGAGCCCATACAGCTATGTACCATCCTAGATCTAGCAGGCCGTCAGTCATGAAGATATAGCATTCCATGAGAATTCCATGGGTCCAATGTACCAGATTAGTATTGTATTCAGCCTCACATTGAGGGAACCATTATTGTAACATCAGTTGTATATGATCAGCTCTTGTATTTTAGAGCATAGATCAAATTATTCTTTTGACATTGTCACGAGCATGGCGATTCCCACCTCATCCATATACATGTCACACATTATTTGTATCTCACCCATTGATGGGAACCATATTAATACAAAAACCAAAATCCACCATGCCCCAGCCTCGGAAGCACCACCTCACTGCAGCAAATCCTATGATGTCCGTCGGTCATACGATGAGCTCCTACCCTCACACATCATGGGGCAATCTGTTAACCCAAAAAATCCCTCACTAACCTCTCCATGACCTACACCACTTCACGACTCTCCATTAGACCCCCACACCCTAAAAAATGCTTAAGGATGAAGAAAAGGACTTAAACCCCCCCAAAAGATCCCAAAATAATCTCCTAGGAGCTAAAGCCCCCCAAAAGGGGCTAAAACCCTAAAAGGAGATAAAATTAGGGTGAAAGGGGCTAAAATCCCCAAAAAGGGGCTAAAGCCCGGACCAAGGGCTTAAAACCCTAAAACCCCAAAAAATCTATAAAAGGAGGGTGGGTGGTCACTCTCAAAGCACTTCTCCCTTGCATACTGTTATGCTGCCCATGGATGCCTTGAGACCCTTTGTCTCTCAAGCCACCCACACTACCTCTCCTCCATCTCCATTGAGCCATAGCTCCCCCATCCAAGAGAGGTGCTTCCACAAGCTAGGGCATGGTGGTCCATTTCCACCCAAAGAGAAGGTATAACTTGTCTTTCTTGCCTTTTCTTCTTAGTTTTGTTTGCTTTATAACCCATGTTTTCATTTGCAGGTTTATGTTTAACATTGTTTTGCAGGTATTTCGGTTTTCTGTAGCTTAGTCATTGTTTGCAAGTCTTTGGAAGCGGAACCCTAACCTTTGTTTGCAGAGGGGTTCACCATTGTTTCTCTTCCATCTTTGCTTCACTTCATTTTTCTTACGGTCCTTTACATTCCATTTTTTTTTCTAGCATTTATCCACGCAGGAACCTACCCTTCTGTCCTATAGATAGAAGGGATCCATTCTTGCCCCTGTAGCTAGGAGAAATCCTTACTACAAGCATCTTGATAAGAGAAGATGGAAAGTGAAGATCAAGCTCTCACAGTTCACTCCAAGAAAAGTAGAAGAAACTCTCATCACTCCAGAGGTAAGACCTTTCACCAGAAAGATAACATTAGAAAAAGGCTTATCTAAATTAAGATGCTATACATGTGATGAAAGAGGACACTTTGCCAAATATTGTCCTAGAAACAAGATTAAATCCCATAAGAAGAAGGGAAACAAGAGAAGACATCATGCTCATGTTGCAGAGGATGATGAACTTTCCACAAAGAGAACCAAATATGAAAGTGAAGATTCTTCAAGTGATGAAGAATAGGTTTTGATTTCTGCTCTCATGGGAAACATTACTCATGGAAGTAATGATTGGCTTATAGATAGTGTGGCTTTTAAGCATATGACAAGATTTAAGGAATCCTTTGTGAAACTATCAGAACATGACTCACCTCACAAGGTGAAGCTTGGGGATGACTACCAGTATCCAATAAAAGGTAGTGGGGAATGCTCCTATAAGCTAGACTCTGGAAATTCTATGACAATGAAGGAAGTATTTTTTGCACCATGACTAAAGAAGAACCTTCTCTCCATATCTGCCTTATATGTGAAAGGAATGAGGGTTTCATTTATAGATGGCCAAGTTATCATGTGGCCAAATTGAAAGACTATTAATGATGCAGTAGTAATTGGGGAACAAGAAGGAGGTCTATACAAATTGAAGGGACATGCAGAACAAGCCTTGGTCCATGACATAGTAGATCCAAATGAAATTTGGCATAGAAGGCTTGCACATGTGCATTATAGAGAACTACCACTTGCAAGCAAAGTTGTTGAAGGTATTTCAGAAATTCAAGCAAAACATGATGGGGTTTGCAAAGGATGTGTGAAAGGAAAGAACACAAAGAAGACATTTCCAAGTAGTGAGAGGAAAGAAAAAGGAATCTTGGAAATAATCCACTCCGATGTATGCGGTCCAATGTCATCAAGTTCACTAAGCGGGTATGTATACTATGTTTCCTTTATTGATGACTTTTCTAGGAAGACATGGATTTACTTCATGAAGAACAAAGATGAAGTACTCAGCAAGTTCAAGTAATTCAAAGCCTTGATAAAAAATCACACTGAAAAGAAGATCAATACCTTTTGATCAGATAATGGCGGAGAATTCACATCAAATGAATTCAAAGATTTATGCAAAGACTCAGGGATTAAGAGGGAGTTGTCCAATCCATATAATCGACAACAGAATGGGATTGCAGAAAGGAAGAATAGAACTATCATGGAAGTTGCAAGAGCAATGCTTCATGATCAAGATCTTTCTATGCATCTTTGGGTAGAAGCTGCCAAAACAACGGTGTATGTACAGAACTGTACTCCACACAGAGTACTCAACAACAAGACACCTGAAGAAGTATTTTTCAGCAAGAAACCAGAGTTCATCCATCTCAGAATATTCGGCTGTCCAGTGTACATACACATTCCAAAAGAGAAGAGGAAAAAATTAGATCCTTCAGGAAAGAAGGGCATATTTGTGGGATACTATGAAATCTCGAAGGCTTACAGAATATACTTCCTAGGATTCAAGAAGATCGACATCAGCAGGGATGTGACATTTGATGAAGACTCAGCTTACAACGAATCTAGAAAAAGACCTGCTAAAGAACTTGAAGAAGCAAAAGCACTCAGAATTCATGATACAACCATGAATGAAGAAACTCAAGAAGAAGATCGAGAATTTGAAGAACCACAAGAACCTGTAGATCCACCTCAGGAGAAGAATCCTCATAAGAGGAAACCTACTTGGGTACGAGAAGCTATCCAAGGTGCGGAAAGATATGGGGCTCCAGAAGAGAATCACAGAGAAAGAAAGAGGACCAGATCCTGCTCCAGGTATGTAGCATTATTATGTGATTTCATCGATAAAGAACCTTCCAATTATGAAGAAGCGACAGAACAGAAAGAATGGAAGGATGCTATGATCGAAGAGTATCAATCGATCATGAAGAATGATGTTTGGGATGTTGTCCCAAGACCACAAGGGAATTCATTTGTAAGTTCCAAATGGATCTACAAGATCAAGCATGCTGCAGATGGTAGCATAGAAAAATATAAAAAAAGATTTGTTGCTCGTGGTTTCTCCCAGAAAGAAGGAATAGACTATGAAGAAACTTTTGCACCTGTAGCCAGATACACTTCCATCAGATCAGTACTTGCTCTATCTACAGTGATGAAATGGAAGATACACCAGATGGATGTCAAGACTACTTTCTTGAATGGTTTAGTAGAAGAGGTGGTGTATGTGGAGCAGCCACTCGGTTTTGAGACACATGACAGGGAGTCGCATGTGTGTAGATTGAAGAAATACTTGTACAGTTTGAAACAGGCACCAAGGACATGGTATGGCAGAATTGACAGCTTTCTATCCAATTTGGGCTTTACCAAGAGTAAAGCAGATTCCAACCTTTACCACAAGGTTGAAGATGGCAACCCAGTGATGCTCCTACTATATGTAGATGATCTATTTGTAATAGGTATGGATGTGTTGATTACTGATACGAAGAGGAAGATTGCTACCGAGTTCGAAATGAAGGACTTGGGTATGATGCATTATTTTCTAGGCATGGAGGTGTGGCAAAATGTAGATGGAATTTCCCTAGGACAAGGGAAATATGCAGTAGAGATACTGAAGAGATTTGGGATGATGGACTACAAGGCCATGACCACACCTATGGCATCGAACCTGTTGATTGATGCTTCATCAGAAGTGGTTGATGCCATGATGTATCATTAAATGATTGGGTCCTTGATGTACCTGATGAACATGAGACCAAATATTTTCTTTGCTGTGAACACCTTGAGCCGGTTCCTGACAGATCTGAGACATGTTCACTTGATTGCTGTAAATCATATTTTGAGGTACCTAAAGGGTACAGTTGATTATGGGCTCAAGTATGAGTGGAATCAGAAGATTAACTTGGAGGGTTATGTTGATTCATATTGGTTAGGAAGTTCCATTGATAGGAAGAGCACTTCAGGGTGTTGCTTCAGTATGGGATCAGGTGTGATCTCTTGGTTTAGTAGGAAGAAATCCTGTGTAGCACTGAGTATAGCTGAAGCAAAGTATGTCGCAGCTTGTTCAACTAGTTGTGAGGAAGTATGGCTGAGGAAGCTACTGTCTGATTTGTTTGATCTCCAGTTAGATGCTACTTGTATATATTGTAACAACTAGAGTTGTGTGAATTTGTCAGAGAATTAGGTGTTCCATGACAAGTCGAAGCATATCGAGATCAAATATCACTATATCAGGGATATGGTGCAGAGAGGAGCAGTGAAGCTCCAATATGTTGCAACAGATGAACAGATAGCTGATGTGTTTATGAAGCCATTAGCCAAAGTGAATTTAGAGTACTTTAGGGAGAAGCTTTGTGTTATCCAGATCGAGGTTCCTTCGAAGGGGAAGTGATGAGCCCATGAGCCATTCTGACATGGTGAGAGGATTGGTTCCTTCCATGGTCAGATGTAAGGGCTGAGCCATTATGTCATGGTGATAGGATTGGTTTCTTCCATGTCAGATATGAGTGCTGATCCATTCTGATATGACTGTAGGATTGGTTCCTACATGATCAAATATAAGGGCTATTGCCATTCTTGGAATGGAGTTGCCTGGTCAGTTACCAAGAATACTCGGTCTAGGATTGAGGGCCATTCTGATATGACTATGGGATGTGTTCCCACATGATTAGATAAGAGTGCATGGCCATTCTAATGTGATTGGGGGATGTGTTCCCACTTGATCATATATAAGACCTGATCCCATTCTCTTGGAGAATGGAGGCAGCTAGTCAGTTACCAGGAACCCTCAACCTTGGGTTGAGAGCCTTTCCAACAAGGTTGCAGGATGTGTTCCCGCATGGTTGGATGTAAGTGCAGAGCCTTTCCATCAAGGTTGCAGGATGTGTTCCCACATGGTTGGATGTAAGTGCAGAGCCTTTCGAGCAATGTTGTAGGATGTGTTCTCGCATGGCTGGATGTAAGTGAAGAGTATTTCCAGCAAGGTTGCAGGATGTGTTCCCACATGGTTGGATGTAAGTGCAAAGCCCTTCTAGCAAGTTTGCAGGATGTGTTCCCGCATGTCTAGATATAAGTGTTGAGCCTTTTCGATAGTGTTTTGGGATGTGTTCCCGCATGATCGGATGTGAGTACTGGGCCTTTCTGATAGGATTGTGGGATGTGTTCCCGCATGGTAAGATGTGAGTGTTGGGTGTGCCTTTCTGACATGGTGTTGAATGTGTTCCTCTCATGGTCAGATGTAAGTGCTGGGCGGGCCATTCTGACTTGGTGTCAGATATAAGCACTAAAGAAGACCTACATGGAGGCTAGGCCTACAACAAGCATGAAAAAGGGTTGGCTCTGTATAACTTCCTGTGATGAGAAGAATAATGAGATAGCACCCGTAATGATGATCCAGTGATGATGATCTAGTAGTGATGATCCAAATCAAGAGATAATGCTCCAGTGATGATCCAGATCGAGTGATGATCGAGATCTAGTGATGATGATCTAGATCCAGTGATGATCTAGATTCAATGATGATGATCCATATCGAGTGATGATCGAGATCCAGTGATGATGATCCAGATCCAGTGGTGATGACTTGAATATGACAAGGACTCGATGATGATCCAGATGATACACAGAAGAAGACTTGTTCTAATGAATTGTGTCAAGAGAATACCTTCCTAGTTAAGAGGGAGTGTTGATGTAATTGTAACTTCAAAATGTATTCACTTGTATTTCTTATGTATTGTACCCCGATGTTTATTCTGAGATGTGTCTGTAATGTATTTGAGGCATGTCATGCCCTGATGTTCCTATCGGGAGGTTCTATAATGTAAACAAGTCATGTCAAGTCATTGTGGGTAACCCTCCTATTGATAAAGGATTAAATTCCCCGTAGTTTTGGGGCACTAGGGTTATTAGACTCTCCTAGAGAAGTCGGCCCTAGTAGGTTATTGTAAATTCGAGAATTAGTATAAATAAGACAATGAGCCTCTCTATTTATCACACACTCACTCACACTTAGTTGTAGCACATATCTGAGGAAGAAGACACTGAGGCTAGGAAGAAAGAGGTTACCGCTGTCGAGAGCTCATCTTACTGTTTTGGGGTTTTACTTTTGGTGCTGATTCTATCTCTAAGGAAGTTGCAAGGTTTTCTCGATTTATGGTTTCCTCAAGGAATAAAACTATGTTCAGTGTCTCTTGTGTTTGATTGTTGTGTTTGTTATTCACTCAGTTAAATATCCTAACACAATGCTATCTTAATATTAAAAATCTAACACAATATCTCCCTCCCTGGTGGTGCAAGCAAGAAGGAAGGATGATCCAGTTTCGAAGACCAAGAGAGAGTACATGCCCTGGTTGCAAGAATTATAATATATTCTTCCTTTATCATCGATTCTAGAGCTTCTAGGCACATGGTTTGAACAAAGGAATCCTTCTCATATCTTGATGATTCAAAGGGTCCTAAGATTTTGCTGGGAGGTAACTCAGAAATTGAAAGTAAGGGTAAAGGTAGCATTGATTTTGACCATGGTTCCTTGAATAAATTTTTGTATGTCTTGGGTCTTGCTAGTAATCTCTTGTCAGTATACCATATGACCCACACTGGGTCTCCTAAGAATGTTTTTTCCTCTCCCAATGAAGTTGAAATATCTAATATTATGAATGGTAGAGTCATTGCTAAAGGTTTTTTGGATCATAGTTCTATAGTCTGCCGGTTCTCACACTTCATGCCTTTCTCTAACCCCTCTTCTCTCCTAACACATGCTAATGAAGAAAGAAAACTTTGGCATGAGAGGTTTGGTCATCTGAACTATAAATACCTTTCATATTTCTGTGAAAAAAAATGGTTTCAGGATTACCAAAGATAATATTTTCCAAAGGATTTTTTCAAGGTTGCATTCTAGGAAAACATCCAGAGCATAAGTATGAGAGAGTCAGTCATGAGCGAACCTCGACACATCTTGAGCTCATCCATAGTGACATTGTTGGTCCCTTCCATTATATGTCCATTATTCAAGACAAGTATTTATTAACCTTCGTAGATGACTTTTCCAGGTACTATTGGGTTTACTCCCTTAAACTCAAGTCTGACGTTTTTTACCACTTCAAGGTTTTCAAGGCCTTGGTTGAGAACTAGTATGGGAGGAAACTCAAGATCCTCAGTTATGATAATGGTGGTATAGATGTCAATTCTGAGTTCATTAATTATTGTGAAATGAATGTATCTATATGTGGCACTTTATTCCCTACACATCTCAGCAGAATGGTGTGGCTGAGAGGAAGAATAGAAGTTTCAAGGAGATGGTTACATATATGTTATAGTCTAAAACTTTGCCACCAAAGTTTTGGGTTGAAGCTATAAATTGTGCATCCTACATCTATAATAGGGTGCCTCACAAGCATATTGATGGAACTACTCCTTTCAAATATTGGATTGGGCACAAACTAGATGTGTCTCATTTCAGGATTTTTGGCTCAAGAGCATGGGCTAGAATTCCATTAGATAAAAGGAGGGATTTAGAACCCCTAATCCAAGAGTGCCTATTTTTTGAGTATTCTAAATATTCCAAAGAGTACAAGATGATTAATATTATCACTCAAAAATCCTTCATTGAAATAAGTGTTCAGTTTGAAGAAGAGCCCGTGGTAGCCACGGAAATTGGAGAGTCCTCCTCACGTACTCCATATTTGGTTGTAAGTGAAGGAGATAATGAAATTTTTGACTTTGATATGTCTGATAATTATGATTTAATTACATATATAAAAAAACCCATAAGGAAAAAGTGGGATGCAATACCATCCCAGCAGTTGGGGAACTAGCTTGGAATCCTAGTGATTCTAGGAGGACTAGATCTCAATTGGAGAGTTCCCTTTCTATCAAGGACCCTTTATTTGCTGATAAGTGTTTTCTAATGATTGAATCTGACCCACAGACATATGAATATGCATGTGAAGACCCAATATGGAAAATATCCATGAAGGAGGAATTTCATTCGCTCCGAAAGAATGACACATGGGATCTAGTCATTCTCCCCCCAGGGAGAAATCTAGTCAAGTGTAAGTTGGTTTTTAAAACTAAATTTTCTGCTGATGGATATCCTCTGAAGTATACAGAAATTTTAGTGGTAAACGGCTTCTCTCAAGTCCAATTCATTGACTACAATGAGACCTTTGCACCATTTTTAAAGATGGACTCCATAAGACTAGTTTTGGCCATTACACCTTCGAGGCAGTGGGAAGTACATCACATGGATGTAAAGAGTAATTTCATACATGGAAATATGAAAGAAGAAATATACATGCATCAGCCAATTTTTTTTTGAATAATCCATCTCTTGTGTGCAAGTTGAATAATCATTGTATGGGCTAAAAAACTATCCTAGAGCTTGGTATGCAAAGATTGATGGCTTTTCGCTATCACTAAACTATTGTAGATGAAAGTATGATCCTAATGTATATTTGAAGCTGAATCATGGTTACTTAATCATCATTTTATTGCATGTGTATGACCTTCTTATCACAGGAAGTTCCAAGAAATAAATTCCCTTGTTAAAGGATGAAATGAACCATGCCTTCTCTATGACCGATTTGGGATTGTTAAGCCAATTTTTGGGGCTTGAGATTTTACAATAAGATCTTGGAATCAAGGTAAATTAGTCCAAATATGATTCATATCTACCGAATAAGTTCAAAATGAAGGATTGCAAGCTAAGAAAGACTCCCTTCCTTTCAAGAGTTAAGCTTGAAGAAGCGCAGTCATCTCCATTGGAGAACAACACCATGTATAGGAAAATAGTTGGGTGTCTTCTTTATTTGAATCATACTCAACCTGATATATATTATGTAGTGAGTGTGGCTTCCAGATACATGGATCAGCCTCATGACATCCATTGGAGGGCAACAAAAATAATCCTAAACTTTGTACAAGGAACAAAAACTCATGGGATTCACTATGTTGCATAATCTAGCCTAGATTTAGTTGGATTTAATGACTATGATTGGTTAGTTTATAAAAATTATAGAAATTAAAGAAAGAAACAAAGTGCAATTTCACTTTCATATACAGAGGCAGAGTACAGAGGATTTTTGAATGCAGCTACCCAATGTTTATGGTTGCAGGGAATACTTGGAGAGTTTAGATCGAGTCAGAGACTTCTACAGTCATCTATTGTGACAACCAGAGTACCATTTGAATCTCAACTGATATAATACTGAGGAGGAAAACCAAATACATTGAGATCTATATGCATTACATCAGAGGACTTGTAGATGATGGGGTCATTGATCTGCAATATTGTGCATCATCTGAGCAAGCTGCAGACATCTTCACCAAGATGTTTTCTGAGAGGACCTTCAACATTCTCAAGTCACTACTTGTGATAGATGATAATTTGGTTAAGACATATTGAATACCATATTTCATACATTTTTGTTCATGTCCATGTTTAAGGGAGGATTTTCCCCTTGTGGTTTTTCCTCTTTCCTTGTTTTGTATGGACAAGCAATATGTAAAGGGTGACTAAGTATTCTTGATAGGCCCTATATATATGGTATTTTTCTGATATTTTACATAAATTCAGGTTTAATAGTGGGTTCTGGAGTAATCAAAACCCATACCAAGACTTAGGATAACATAATTAATCTTTTTTATTAATTTCCTAGGTCCTACACTAGCTAGTTTGCACCCAAACCCATTTTTGAGGTCAAAATTACCCAAAATTCATCCTAGAATGAATTAGAAAGATACTATATAATATTATAAAAACTCTTCATTCTTCCCATATTGGAATGTGTGCAGTTCTGCTTTTTCAAAAGTTTCCATCTTTTTTGCAGTTTTAAGGAAAAAGCTAAAGCTAGTTTTAAGGTAGAATTACTTGTTTTTTGCACCAACTCACCTCCCTTATTTTCCTCATCTAAAAGCATGATAAATTAAACTTTCCATCACTTATGATATGTAATACTCATTCATAAAATTCATGATCATCTTGATTGATTTGGAAAGTGATTTATGCACCTATGGGGGATTTTGACTAGTTTAGTAAGCGTGCTTTTGTACTGATTCGAATAGAAACCTAAAGATTTCTAATAATTGAAGTATCTAAATTATGAGAAGAATACAAATATTTAATTATTTATGGTGTAAATTAATATCATCAATAGTTTTTGGATTATCACTCATTCATTCTCCTTCTTGAGGGTTTCTTGCATATTTTTAAGCAATTTTCTGAGTTCAGTTGTTCTAAGTTTGGTATAATTTTCTACATTTATGTACTATAGTTATAAATTATTCCAAATTTTTTTCAATGAGATCCATATATAAACTAATCACCCACCTTTTCTGATCATCATCAAATGTACCATCCTCTCTTGAGTATTATCCCGATAGATATATGAATTTTCCATTATTCAATAGAAACCATTTTACATGTAGGAAAAAAATGGTGATAATATATCATGGGGAGGAATTTTAAGGTCATGACAAACCATGAAAAAATAAAGTACTTTTTGGATAAAATATTTTCATTAGAAGAGAAACAAAATTGAGTAGTGAAAATGCAAGGGTTTTATTTTGAAATTATTTATAAGAAAAAGAAGGGCTTTGTGGTAGAATATACACATTTATTTAGGAAAATATGAGACTGGGGTTCTTATGTAGGGGCCAAAAAAGGGGGTTGCTATGGCATATTTTTTTTGCGTATTCAATCCCCCAAAGTATAAAGTCTCATCCTAAGCACAACCTAGACTTTTTTTATGATGAGGATGGTTAACTATAGGGATATGGTGGGAAACATTCTACTCACTCATCATACCACAACATACATTTATTATACATACTCAAAGATACTTATAACAGAGTTATGAAATAGGTATAAATAAAATAACATACATAAGCATTCATCGTATACAATGAAATATAAAGGGGATCAGTAATATTCTCATTTATATTGATTCATCAATCTAAGATACCATACATGCAAGCAACTCTAAAACCTTAAACTCTAGTCTACATAATTACCCGTCGAAATCTAGGCATGTTGGCCCTAGGAAAAGTTGAGGAAAGATAACTAGAATCATGATCACAAAGATGAGGATTCTGGTTGCAAGACAAGCAAAGAAATCGATGGAAGGAGTCGCAATAAAAGACAAAGAAAGCATGTCAAGATGAGGAGTTCAACCTAATTTTGGTAAAAATATAGTTAAGCTAATAGTGTGCTTTTGGGAATAAAGCACGACTGTAATTTGGGCCGATAGTGCATATTTTTAGATGTAATGGGATGGTTTAAATTATAAATTCAACCTATCGACCAAAATTTGAGAGTCATTCGACAGTTAAATCAAGCACTAAAAAATATTATAAAAGCGTCGATCCAAGATGTATGCGAATGACAAAGGGAAGAAAGAAAAAGTGGTAAAATATTTAAAGCATCAATCCAGGATGTGTGTAGGTCATCATATCTCTCAACCAGAGAGCATCATACGAAACAAAAATACATTAAGTGTAAATAATATCAAAAGAAGAGTATGCAAGTTGAGTGCACAGACCAAAGGTGATAAACCATCTCTCATGCTAGATGAAGAGCACATTTCTGGTTTTTCCCGGATGAGTTTCCACATTAAATCTTGTGTCTATGTTTATTTAATCTTTGTTTTTATGTTGAATTCATATATGTTGTGAATGATCTGGTATTAATGCCTCAATCCAATCTATTTTGAATGAGATGCTTTGAATGTGTCAAGCCAATCTGTTGTGAATGAATTTATATATATATGTCCCACATTTAATGGGATGATCGTATGGAATATCAATTAATGTTAATGTTTTATGTTACATACTATTACATATGTCAGAGGATCAATAGGGTATATTATTAAATGAATGTATGAGACATAGGTCTATTCCTGGTTTCATTCAAGTTGCATGATAGTGAAGTAAATAAGGAAACCCCCGTCGTAACTGCAAAAACCTAGTTCTGGCAGTTCCCAATAAGAAATTTTGTGTGATACTTCATCTACATTATAGGTGTTACCGACAGAGATCTCCTATGTAAGGCCGATATCTTGGGTTTTATTAGAGAACAAGGATATGAACCTGGGTCAACAGAAATCCTTCCAACAAATGGTTTTGTTGCCGAGACCTGAATCATCTTGACAGGGATATGTTTTGGCACCCTATGAAATTTGAAATTCAAGATTGGGTTGATTATAAAGCACTATAGTTTGCACTAAAAGAAAGTAAAGGATCACGACTGAGTCTGACAGAATGGTTGGAACAATAAATTTACATAGAAATTCATGATATTTTCTTTAGTGAATTTCCCATTGTATTGCATGAGTGGTTGTCAAAGCTAGTGACCTAGAAGAAAAACTTTTAGGGCATAGAACGTACAAAGTGGAGACCTTAGTTGATCGAACGGTTGAAGAGAACTAGTAATCCTATATCGAGCGTTGTCAAATTCTGGGTTTATAGTATTTTGGAGGGATATATTACAGAAATTGTTATCAACAAGATACAGTTATACAGTGAAACATAAAGATAATTATTCCAAGAACCTAGAGGTCGTTATCTGAAATATTTGAAGCTATGGATTAAGATGGCAGTCTATGAAAAAGGGATCCCGAGAAAGGATTGTGACAATTAAATATTTGTGTGTGGAGAACCAAGGTAATTTCGTAAGAAATATTACGAGCAGAATGGACGAGAATAGACTGATATGTTTCCTATTGATAGAGAGACTAAGAAATAAGGTGGTATCCTGAGAAGTGGAAGAATAATTTAGTCAGGAAAGAGAAGAAGGACTTTGACTAAGAGAGGAATTTGCAGTGTGGCCAAAAGAGAGGACTATGAATTGGCACCACATCTCGATAGAGAGTCTTGCGAAGAAGAAGAAGAATATTGTCTTATATCTGAAAAATAAGAAGAAGAGGTACCAGATACAAATCAAAATTGTGGCATACCCATGACCCCACGTACATCTCCAATACCTGAGGTAAGATCTAGAAACACATCACCCAGTGGTTTTGTCAATCATAATAACAGTAATAGTGGAAATAACAGTCAAGGAACTAGCACTAGAAGAATCTTTAATTCAAAAATACCAATAGTAAATAGAATGGATCGAACTGGTATAAAGCTATCGATATTTAATGGAAATGGGTTATAGAACACTGAGAAACATTGGTTTCTATGCAAATCCATATGGATAGTGCGATAGGTCCAAGTTGAGGCTATAAATAAAGACCACATGATCACAACCTTTAGAGGTCATGCGCTTGACTGGTACATGAGATTCTTGTTGGAGACATTTACCACCTTACACACTCATTTTGGTCAATTTGGCCTAGTTAAACCAATATCCTAAGTATTATTGACTTAATTAACATCAAAGGAGCACTAGATGGCATCATCTAGATCACATCCACACCTACCTTCAGTCAAGGAGGCTAACTTAGCCTTCTCCTACATTCGGGGAGGTTAACTGGAGCACTCCAGGGGTGATATGAGCATCATTAATGCACCATATTGCTAACTAATGGTTACAATCAGTTAAACCGAGTAGTGAAGGTGCCTTCCTTCATTGAATTGATTATTTAATGATTATTTAATGAACTGGAGTCAACAGGGGCGCCTCCAACCACTTCTGATGTTCAGTTACACTTTAGTTAACCTCATCAGGGTTCATTGGAGTTATTGAAGCGCTACCACTTGATGGTTGGCTTACTGTGACATGTGTCTAACCTACTTTTAGTTAGACTCAGTCATTTATTGCACTCTGACTTTAGTTAGGGCTCAGTTGAGTCAATTAGGGTTTTGATCGGTGGTTAACTTGAGTGTTGATTGTGGCTTACATTCAGTTAAGCTAGACTCTCTCATTCAATTCGAATGACCTACTTAGGAATTCAAATTGCTTTTTCATTCATGCTTGCAGCATGACATTGTATTTAATTACTCATTCTTTATGTGAATATATAGAGCGGCTACTCATTTTGTAGCCCAATTACACCATTTTCATGACTTATTGTTATTAATCTTTGATGAGACTTATGTTTAGTCCCTATATTACTGTGCAAGTTTAATATGGTATCAGAGCTCATGACAAGACAAAGCTCAGATCTCTCAAAAATAAGTTTTTTGACAGATCTTGCATGAAAATTGAGCAATAGCTCAAAAATCCAGCACTACACCAGAAGCCAAGGCTTACCACTTAATACCCCAAGTAAAGAAATTGTTGATCAAGATTGCTTGATCAACTATGTTGGGTGTGATGAAAACCTAAAATGTGTAGGCTTTCTGACCTTACAGTGCCCCTTTTGTTGTGATTTGCAAGTTTTAATAGGTACAACTTCGAATGGACTCATCAGTCCCTCTTCTCACCCCATTCACAAGCTATTCAGAATGGAAGTTGAAGATGATTGCATCTCTGAAGAGAAAAGGTATCTATGAGGTGTCTATTGGACCTGAAAAAGAGTCTTATGAGAATGAGAATGACTGGCTAAATGATGATGATAGAGATTATCGAGCAATATGTCAGGCCCTTTCTCCTAGCTTGTGCTACCTTATTGGTTCTGCTAAATACCCAAAGGATCTCTGGACAAAATTGGATAGAACCTTTGGTAAGAACAATGAGGATCATAATAGCACTTTGGAGATCACATCCAGCACCAAAATATTTCTTTACTCAAAATTCTCATCCTCTACTCTCTCTGATGAAGTTTTTCAAGATGATGAAGAAGAAAAATCTTCTACACAGTCAATTCGAATTGAAGAAAGTCTCCTTGCAGTGACTCCTTCTCCTAATGCTCCAGAAGTTTGTGAGATATTTGATATCTCATATTCTCATATTTATGAAACAAAATAAGACATTAAAATATTTGATATTGAATAAAAATACTGCTGCACTTCCATGCAAACATTCACCAGTGATTTTCCTTTGAATTCTGTGCAAAATTTGCCAGTAATTGCTTCTGAAAGTGAAGAGAAATTTGATTTTTCTCCCTCTAATGATACTGCTGGTGTGAAAATATGTGATACCTTTGAAATTTTGGAAGAAATATCAGATTAATAGAGTGATCCATTCACTCCCCATGATCTAGATCTTCCAGCAAATTCCTGCAAGATTGCATGCACCAAAATTCATAATTTTGAAGAAGAAGAAAGCTGTGCATCCACCGTCTTGGTTAACCATTTATTTGAATCTGATGTTAACATTATTGGGTATGATATGATATTATTTATATCTGATCTGATATTTCTTGGTTTAATATATAAAATTCATAATCTTTCAATGCTGCTTGTACCTATTCTCATCAACGGTGTGAAGAAACAAGTACCGCAAGTCTCCTACAAAACTGTTGTTGGGGATTTGATTTCATTTCACAATTTTGGATCTGTTTTGAACTTATTTAGAAATGATTTAATTTATTATATGATATTATTTGGTTCATATTTTAACATCCAAAAGATTTCAGTCATGCTTGTAGCTGCTCTCACCAATTCTGGTGTGAAAAATCAAGTACCGCAATTTCTTTTCAAAACTGTTGATGGGCATTTGGTGTTAGTTTCCTCATATGAGGTTGCTGATATTTTATTATGTGGTGCATTAGATATTTCAGAAGCTATATAAGATTATGGATCTCAAGCATTCTCTCTCCACAGTCCCAGGGCTTCTCTACCTTTGGTCACATGCTCATCTCCTCACAGAACTAGTAAAGAGGAAGACATTCTGCATCCGATTGAACACTTGCTCATAAGATTTTGGGATGATTTTACCACTCATGGTTTTCTGTTCAAATATGCAACATATCAGTTTCTTGAGTGTTCCACAAATGGTTTGAATCCTCAACAACCTTTGCTCTCTCTTTAAATGATTTCAACTACTCTACATGGGTCCAGTTTTCACCGTGTAGCTGTTTATATTTTTTATTCAGTTGAGTGCATTATTATTCTACCAAAGTGGAAGATTCCTCTAGACATATTCATTTAGTTTGGATTCAGAGGTTCACATGCACAGTCTTAGGATGCGGCTACATAGAAGAACCAATTCTTGATTTACTGCTTAGTTTGAGGGGGGGTATTTTTCCCATGAGGTTTTCCCCGTTTCCTTGGTTATATTAAGCAGTTACTTTATTGTACAGGGTGACCTATGGCCTTTTTTTCTACAGCCCTATCATTCTAATGCACTTATGTTTTCTACTCCTCCTCAGTATAGCTTAAGGGGGGGTGTTGGAGACATTTACCACCTTACACACTCATTTTGGTCAATTTGGCCTAGTTAAACCACTATCCTAAGTATTATTAACTTAATTAACATCAGAGGAGCACTAGATGACATCAGATAGATCACATCCATGCTTACCTTCAGTCAAGGAGGATAACTTAGCCTTCTCCTACATTCGGGGAGGCTCACTAGAGCACTTCGGGGGTGATCTAAGTGTCATTAATGCACCATATTGCTTACTGAGGGTTACAATAAGTTAAATAGAGCAGTGAAGGTGCCTTCCTTCACTAAATTGATTATTTAATGATTATTTAATGAACTGGAGTCAACAAGGGCACCTCCAACCACTTTTGATGTTTAGTTACACTTCAGTTAACCTCATCGAGGTTCATTGGAGTCATTGAAGCGCTACCACTTGATGGTTGGCTTGTTGTGACATGTGTCTGACCTAATTTTAGTTAGACTCAATCATTTATCACACTCCAACTTTAGTTAGGGCTCAATTGAGTCAATTAGGGTTTTGATCAATGGTTAACTTGAGTGTTGACTGTGGCTTACATTCAGTTAAGCTAGACTCTCTCATTCAATTCAAATGACCTCCTTAGGAATTCAAATTGCTTTGTCATTCATGATTGCATCATGACATTGTATTGAATTACTCATTCTTTGTGTGAATATATAGAGCAACTACTCATTCTGTAGCCCAATAACACCATTTTCATGACTTATTGTTATTGATATTTGATGAGACTTGTGTTTAGTCCCTAGATTACTGTGCAAGTTTAATAATTCTCTGGGGTTCCAGTAGGAATCCCTAAGAAGGCATCAGATCAAATCCATACGGGATTGATAGATGATTTTAAGAATCCTAAATCTGATTTACATTGCATTACAGAAATATAAGAGATTAAATAGTTTCATGTGGAGTCTATTTGGGACTTCGACCAAAGATTCAAAACTTTGATGGCTAAAGTAAGTTTTCAGATGTTGGAAGTCTATCACAAAGAATGGTTTATTGTGACAATGTTACTGCATATCCATATTCCTTTAATGCAAGAGAAGATTGTATCACAGAGCAAGGCTCTTGAAATTTCTATGAAATTGGAGGCTTCACCGGTGGAAGAAACTGCTACAAAAATGATACAGATATAGTCACATCTTAATAATCTCACATTACAACTGCAAGGTATCAAGAAAGGGAAATAAACAAAATAATAACTCTAGTCTACCCGATGCAGAACATAAGGCCACCACAAAGATTCATTTCTAGACTTAACGAACTATCTTACATCAGGTGCACTAAATCCTATAAATACACAAGGGATTCCTTGGTGTAGAATTTGTCAAACCAGAGGATATCGGTTGGAAGAATTTATATATTTACATAAAATAGTAAATGCACTAGCCAGTATATATTGCAAATTATTTTGATCAGTAGGACACAATGAAAAAGATTACAGAGCATATCAGTTACTATAGGAGAAGGAAGTAGACGCCTACCTAATGAAAAATGACAAACGGATGCAAGATGAGAAATCTCAGGCACAATTTCCTCAAAATCCAATACACATAGGAACAATACCGTCAACCTAGAGGAGGTGGAATTTTTATAGGCCGGTGAGGAGGAGTAGGATTTGGTCATGGAAGAGGAAAAGAAATTTGTTATAATTGTTGACAGCCTGGAAATTTTTCCATAGATTGCTCTAATCCTACGTCGACATGTTTGTACTGTAAATAACTGGATCACACTTTTGAAGAATGTCCATAGTTTATTTTTAAGTAGCAGGCTAGAAATATGGGAAACTAAAATCCACCTCAGAATGCTAATCCAAGCATACAGAATATTTTTTCGTTGAACCAAGAGAATCTAATATTGTCACCGTGACAAGAGGAGGTGTTGTGACTAGAGAAGATCAAGAAGCACCATATGGACAACAGAGAGTGTGACCAACACAGCAATATAAGGTTCCATTTGATGTCCAGAGGGAAAAAGGAATATTGTTGGATTCTTGACATGAGTTTGTCGACAAAAATCAAGCATCGAATTATTTTATTGTACTAAATGAAGAACCAATATTGGAAATGCCTCAAAGATTCAAACATGTATTTCAGAAGAAATGGACATAAAAGGTTAGTAAGTAGAAATAATTCTTAAAAAGTTGTCTAGGATTAATAAGAGATAAAGATTTTGTACCAAAAATGTCAAATGTAATAGAAGAACCTCAAGAATATGTGCAACCAGAAAGTAGAGTTAACCACATTGGTAAAATATTGAAAAGTAGTTGTGAACTCAGAATCACTATGTATATAGGAGATTACGACAAGGATTATATTATTTTGGACTTGGGTTCTGATGTTAACATTATTAATAGACAAACATGGGAAAGTATGGGAAATCCGATACTAGTGTGGTCTCTTGTCCAGTTAGGATTAGACAATCGGTTGAAGGTTTTTCCTGTCGATCGACTGACATAGGTTCTTGTCAAGATAGAAGGACTTAGGACTTATGCATATTTTGAAGTGATAGATATTGTTAATGATAAAAAATTGTATCCTGCGATGTTGGGGATATACTGGGCCATTGACAATCAAACTATCATTAATTTTAAGAAGAGGATATTGACATTTGAATATAAATATTTAAGGGTGTTCGCACCACTTGATCCTCTATAAGGCCAGAGGTATGTCAAGCAGGTAAATAACAAAGGATAAGATTGACATTTGGACCATACCTACAATATTACCACTGCAATGGACGATTGCATGAATCTGATAGCCAATGGAAATATTAGCTGGAAAAGTGTTAGTTCCTACTCATCTGATTTAGGAGAAGCTTTGGATAATTGGAAGAACCAATCATTCCATGAAGTATCAATGCGAAAATGTGTAGGAAATACAAAATCAGTGCGACGAGTAGGTAATGAGGTATGTGATCTACCTACCTATGAAGGTTTTTCTAACTTAGAAAATTTGAGTTTGAGGAGAAAGTAACAGAATATCAATGTTTGTCAGCTCTGGACTTTGCATTGAAGGATACACCTGCAAGATGGTGGGTTTCACACAAGCAGACTATTTCAGAATGGCCTCAATGCTGAAGACTATTGCAAGTACGATTTGGAGAAAATATGATTTATAATGGTCTGAAATACACATGAATGACTAATTTGATAGAAGATATTGAGAATTTTCATGCGACATGGGAGACATCATTGTGACAGGAACGGTTCCATTAGTTTATACATACTTTGGACATGATACCGCACAACTGGTATACGTCGGTTGAGCTACACTGAGGAACAATTGAATGGGAATATGTTGGCCTTCTTTCCTGTTAACCAAGGTTCAAATCCTTAGTCGAAAACAAAAGCCAAAGATATTGTCCCAATAGAGGAGGACTCCGTCGGAAACACATGCGACGCATATGTAGTCTCACATGAGTTATCTTATTAGGAAATTCCAGAACCAGGGTTCTATAGTTATGTGGGGATCATTACTTGTGCACTAATTTATCAGAATACTCAACCGAATCCAGGGATTATACTTGGTGTTCCTTGGTTATTCATTCAAGATAAAATTATATTTACCAGTTGACACAAATTGCAGTATTCAACATAACATCCTTATTGCAGATTCATTTAATAACTAGTGCGACACATACATCTATGAGTTTACTCATAAACATACATAATGTAACATATTTAGGTCTACTTATTCACAACATACATGCATTCAACATAAACACATTAATCACTGACACATTGAGACAATACTTAATATGGAAACCCATCCAAGAGAAACCACAAAGGTGCTCTTCATATAGAATGAGAAATATGTTAGTACTTTTTTTCCACGCACTCATATTACAGACTCTTGTCTATGTATTTTTTACAACTCATATAGACTTCTCTCCTCTCATGCTCTTAGGTTTTTGGACTGTTTATTTATTCTCCCCTTTCCTCCTCTGTCAATATGCACATAGCTTGGATCGATCCTATAGCTAAGTAGCTCCCCTCTTCTCTTCTCTACCTACACAGAGACTTAAAAAACTAACAATCAACTAACATCAACAGACATTGAACCCCACACACAGATTGGGTTTTCCCTTTTATAAGCTTCTACCGATATTAATCAACTGACTCTTTTTTCTTAGACAACAGGCTTCTAGTCTATTCTTGTGCATTCACTTACAACTGAAAATAGGCACTATTGGACTAAAAATACAATTATGCTTTATTCTAACTAAATCCTTTATTGTGATCAGTCGAAGTGTCCTTTTAAGTTGTTCTATTATTATTTTGTTGTGGTTCTTTTCGTTGAAGCTTCTCTCATCGCCGGTATTTCCATCGCAGTTTCTTCTGTGGTAGCTTCACTTCTTCACAGACTCTTTTTCTGTCGCAAACTCTTTTTGCGACCAAAATCATTATCTTTCCAAACAGATTTCTGGATGAATTATGCTTAACTTTTCCTAGGGCCATCATAAGAGTTAGCTACCAGTTTCACGCACACATTTGAATTTGTTGATGAGCATCCTTAAATTGACACTTCTCTAGAAGTAATCAAGACTATGATATTTGAATATATTCTTGTGTCGACGACATTTTTTTATCAGAGCGACACGACGGTCCAACATTGGATGGAATTCTATAATGTAATAGGAGAACCTAATGATGATGATACACGCAACATAAATATTCCTGATTCTGAAGGTACTCCTGTGATGGAAGGATCAAGTGTGTCAAGCAACAAGTTTCTAAATCCTTTGAAAATAAAGAAGGTGAATTTTGGTTCTTTAGAGAACCTCAACTTTGTTAATATCAGAGACTACTGGTTTGTTGACACTGTCAAAAACATTACATACCTACTACTTGAGTTTCAGGATTTGTTTCCCACTAAGTTCTTAGAAGTGAAAAGAATTGTTTGAGATCTTGGATAAATTAAGATTCCTTTGAAACCCGATGCAAATCCTATCAAACAATGATCATATCAGCTCAATCTGAGGTACAAAGAAAAAGTTAACACATAATGTTAGATGCATGCATTATAGAACCTGCTAAAGAATATGAAATGATTATCCCTATGGTACTACAAGATAAGAAAACAACTAATGAAGTGCATATCTACATCACCCTTAGAAAGCTAAATGATTCCTACCTGCACAACCCATTTTTGACTTCGTTTATAGATGAAGTATTGGAGAGTATTGGGGGGTAGGAAGTATATATCTTCACTGATGGATTCTCGATTTACCATCATATCATAATTGCAAAGGAATATTGACACAAGAGAACCTTTGCGACATAATGGGGATGTTTCCAGTATACGGTAATTCCTTTTAGCCTCAAGAATTTTCCTGCTATATTTTATTGGATGGCTGTAGTTGCATTTAAATATTTTATTCATAAATTTCTTGAAGTCTGCTTTGATGACTGGAAGATATTTGGGATAATATAATATAATATTGAGAGTCTTAGAATGATGCTAGAACGATGTCAACAGTTCAATATTTTCGTTAACTTAAAGATGTGCCCCTTTTGGCATTTTACGGGGTCATGTGGTTTTTCACAATGGAATACTAATGGATGCTGCAAATATCCTGATTATTGTTGACATACCACCATATGCGACAATAAATCAATTGAGAACTACTTTGGAAAATATAGGGTGCTATTAGAATTTTATCAGAGTATATGTGGAGGTGACTTCTCCTATGGAGAAATTATTGAAGAAGGATGTTAATTTTCAGTGGATTGAACAATGTCAAGAGATTCTGCATGTTTTGAAAAGAAAGATGGTTACAACACCCATATTAATCTTTCCATACTGGAAGAAAGAATTTCACGTACATGTTGATGCGTCGTCTATCGCGGTGGGTGTTGTACTTGCACAACTAAGCGAAGGTTCTATTGATCATCCCATCAAATTTTCTAGTAGAAAATTATCAACGGTGGAGAATAACTATACCACGACAGAAAGAGAATGACTAGCTATGCTATACACTCTTCAAAAAATTTAACACTATTTATTGGGAAGACATTTCAAGATGTATACAAATCATTCTCTATTGGAATATTTGATCAATAAGCTAGTTTTTTGGGGGAATATTTGTTGAGATTACAGTTAAGACGAGGTGAATGAATTCAGGACCAGACAATCTGTCAAAGCTAGAAACTGGAGAAGAGCGTGGTAATCTTGATGATAGTCTCCTTGATGCATAACTATTTGCAATCAAGATGTTTGATGATCACTATAGAGATAATTTACATTTCTTAACTACAGGATATGAACTAGAAGGATTCAGTATATCTTAGAAGAAACAATTAGTCGTAAAATATGTATATTTCGAGTTGATCGCTAGATAGTTATACAAGATGGGTCCAGATGAAATTATTCCTCATTTCGTCTTGGAACATGAGTGAACAATGATATTGAATGAACAACATGCTAGTCTCACGTCAGGAGGTCATTATGCAGGAAAAGTGACACTACGATAATTTTTATAGGATGGATTGTAGTGGCCTACCATACATGTAGACGCCAAATATTATTGTCGTAAATGTGATATTTTCCAAAGAACTAGAAAACTCTCATGATGTGATGAGATTCCACTAGTACCACAAGTAAATTTACAATAATTTGACAAATGGGATGTTGATTTTGCAGGTCCTAGTAATCCATCAAGAAAGAGAATGGGTGCATGTTACATAATCACTGTGACCGACTAGTTAACCAAATAGGCTAAAGTAGTGCCAGTAAAAGATTGTACTGATGTGACTGCTACAATATTTTGGTTTGACCATGTAGTAACCCGATTTGGATGTCTGAAGATTTTGATAAGTCATTAAATCACACATTTTGTCAATCATTTAATTGAAAACTTAACAAAAGAATTTTGAATACAGTAGTGAAATACAACACTGTACTACCCACAAGTGAATGGTGTTGTTAAGGAATTCAATAAGATTCTAGAGAACACATTAACGAAGATATGTAATGTTCAAAGAGATGATTAAGATAAGAAAATCCTTGTATTACTATGGTCCTATCACACCACCTATAAAAATTTGATTGGACAGACTCCATTTTGACAGGTTTATGGAAAAGAGGTTATCATGCCGATGGAATATATTGTACCTAGTTTAATAATAGTTGTGATTACGAAAATGACTGATGTTGGTACTATTGAAGAAATATTTTTTTGGCTTGTACAATTAGAAGAAGATATATTTGTCATAGGCTATCATCAGAATGTCAAGAAGGAGTGACATAAAGCTTGACACGACCGTCATATTAAGTATAAGAAATTTCATATTGGAGATATTGTTATCCTCTATGATAGTAAGTTTTTGAAGCATCCTAGAAATATTTGGATACATTAGTTGGGACAGTATCATCACGTCCCCTCCCCTCCTCTACTCGTTGAGAGAGAGGACGCAACTACACTACTGCTCTATCTATCAAACCAGGGATCTAACCCCATGAACATGAGGAAAAAATGCATTGAATTAAAATACATGTACAGATACATAATACATGAAAACACATTCATATGTTCATAATAATTCTTGAACAAATACAGTTGCAGAAAGTAAATACACAGAGAATACTTATCTTGAAAATAAGTTGTCTCACAACTAGCTATGTCCCTGAAACGTTCCACCCAACCATATTCTAGTGGGCTCATCAATATCTCGGCACAACTGCCACCCTCAAGTTGGGCATGATTTCCAAAAGGAACTAGGGAACAACAGGTTCACACATAGAAAAATACACATCAAATTTCATCCAAGCCAAACACAGTTGGCTTTATCAGGCTGCTAAGGAAGTAGAAAGGTAGAATTGCTAAGCTAGTGAGCTCAACCACAAAGCTATGGACACTTGCACAAGATCTATATAGATTGTCCTTCAAAAATAACTACGCACCAAACACAAGGAAGTATTCCTTTCACTGCTACATAGTCCCTCATGACATACCTTCCCTTCCAGTGCTCTTCAGGGTGTGCATAGAATATTAGCCATCCCCTCTTGATCTTTTTATGAGGTTCCTCTCTTCACTAGGTTTATCAAGCCAATTCTGAGCCTCTTCCACTCCTAATCTTACAGACCAAAAAAATGGTGCACATAACTTCAAAACTCAAGTTCTGTGTATGAATAAAAACGTCCCGGGAACAAAAACAAAATTGCAGATGGGGAAAAACAACCCTGGGAGAGCAACTCGATTTTAGAAAACTAGTGTGGGAATTCAGGGGAAAAAATGACCTCCCTAAACCCCAGAATCTTGATCCTCTTCTCCCATTCACTCAGCAACAACAAAAACGGATTTCCCATCCATGGAAGATGAAGAAAACAACATAAAACGTGAAGGAAAATGCACATCAAGCTCCATCTATCTGAGGAAAGGAAAAACGTGGGTGAATAATGAAAAACATGAATGAATAATGGAATGGGCATGAATTTGTGGGTGATAACTTTCCCAATACTTAAAAATATGATTTCCAAAACTGATGGCTTCCCCAATACAATTTTTTACTACCATACTCTTCCACTCCCAAGGCATTAACTACGTCAACCAACTTCTAGAAGAAATAAATGATTGGGTGCATAAGACAAAAACAGTAGTTGACAGTTGTATGGGTTCTCCCATTAACATTTGGATTTACTCTATTGTATCAAGGGTTTTAATATTTCCCTCCTATTCCTTGTGAAATCATGCCACCGTCTCTTTGTTGCATTGACATAGCTAGTTGTGGGTATTTTTTATTAAATTACATATTTACATGATGTCTAATTTTATATTGTGTCTGGGTAGCATGAGAACCACATGCATCGATTTTAATTTCTGATACATAAAACACTAAATCGATGGAGGGGACTTGGGCTTGAGCTCCTCACCATGATTTAATAATGGTATTTACATCATATACAATTTTAATGCAAATGGGGTCAAAATCAGAATATTACAAGTATATTGTCATTCAGATCACTCAAGGAGGAGCAATGCAATTATAGAAATTATATGGTACACCTTTCAAAGGATTAGTGAATGGAAGTTGGCTAACGCCTTAGCAGGATAGCGGCACTTTGGTCGACTAATAGTTCAAAAATAAAATTGAGTGTTGTTAATGCACCGTTCATGAGTGTTGTGTCGCAAATTTTATGAGTGTTTTTGTCACAAGATTACGAGTGTTGCAAGTTTGTGAGTGTTTTGTCAAAAGTGTAAAATTGTGTCACAGACTATATGTTTGTCACAAATGAAGAATTGTGTCATAGACTATATGTCTGTCGCAAAAGAGTAATTGTGCCATAGACTATACATCTGTCGCAATAGAAGAATTTTGTCGTAGACTATATGGTTGTCGAATAAGAATAATTGTTGTCATATGATGCATTTTGGTTGCAGATGACAATTGGATAGTAGCTAATGTGAAGAAACAGGAGATTTAGGTGGTGTGAGTTTTGGTCACATCCACCATTAATGCACAATAGCTACTGATGGAATGATATGCGAAGTGACAGTTTGGTTGGTTGTTTCTTTGAAATAATTAGAAATATTTCCCCATGTGATAGAATTTTCCACCACCTTTACATTTATTGGAAGATCATGTGACTGAATGACTTATTGAACCTGTTGATATAAAACATCTTCGTGTTGAATATTTGTCATTTAATTGCATCTAACGAACTAACTTCTGTGGTGATCTTTCTTCCTACAACTCTATGAGGTGAATCTAATTTTTATAGAGCATGGTCATTTACATATCAAGCATGAGCACCTTTCAAGAATCAGGCGTTGATATTTCATCACCCACACCCATCATGGAAGAATGTACAAAAGTCATTTCATAGTCACCGGTGATCCCAATAGTTGTCTTACAACTAGACTCGCACGAGACATCAAGAAGGAAATGCTATGGCTGCGAAACTAGTTGCAGGGAGGGAGAAACACCTACACCTAACTATGAAGCAACAGAATTGACATCCATGTTTCTCGACTATAATCCAGCAAGGCCATTAGAAGCACCAAAGGTTACTATATGAAAGAATGCAGCGTATTATTTGGTATCACCGTCAATTCCAAAAGGATTTCGGGTGATGGAAAACATTATACCAAACTTGAAGAAATTGGGATTCATCGACCATGACCATGTTACACCAAAATATCATTATGTTGAGCCATGTGTTAACCATATTCCTAATCCCTAAAGTTCTCTCTACTAAAATGGGTTGATTTGAGTTTGTTCCTACCCTTTTTACCCTCTCTAGATAGGTCGAAGCTCTTTCCCTTCATGCTAGGTGCATTGGTGGTGCTCTTTATCCTAATGAAAGTTGCATCGATGCTCTTTCCCTTCATGAAAGGTGCACTGGTGGTATTTTGAGGGAAAAAACGAAGCTTCAAGGCCCTTCTCGAAGGTGGATGAGGTGGATGACTTTCCCTAAATTCTAGGTAAGGTGGAATTCGGTTCCCTAACCTATGGGGAAGATCCCTTAGATCCCTCATCCTAATCCTCAACCTATTCTATCCCTTTATCCTTATAAATTGAACCCTCTCTCCATTGTGAAGGGAAGAAGGACTATGGTACTCTTATGTTGGTGGAATTTCTAGGTGATCCCTATCATCCTTTGGGAGGCTTACTATATTTCTTTGAAGGCTTGGCTTGGATTGTTCGATGGAAGGTTGCAGCATTAAGGATTAGGTTGTGACATTCCTACCTTTATGTAATTCTATGTATCTCTTTGATTACATTAATACAAATCTCTTTCCGTAAACATTGTTGTGTTGATGGTGTTTAGAGCTTTCTTCCTTAACTGTTAGCTTAGATCAATTCATGTTTGGATACACATGTACAGTTTGCTTGTTTCCACTTTCTCTACAAGGTTTTGAAGCTCAAGATATGAAGGCTCTAAGCTTGGATAAACAAAGAGAGAAGCATACTTCAGGTAAGTGATCTATCTGTTAACTTGCATTTCTATTTGATCTAGGAAGGTAGGTTGTATTATGTATTTTATTTGTTCTAGATCCACTTGGACTAGGGAGATCTGGATTGACTCCACTTGAGTAGAATTATCCGATAACAAATTTGGTGACCATACTGAGGACTAACATAGATTTGATTTCTTTTGTTTTTTATTTCATATTTGTTTATCAATCCTTTTTCTATGCTCTAGAGACCCTCCCTCCTTTATATTTTTTCTTTGAAGAGTGTTTTGCATCCTCTTGATGCTCTTTACATCACTATCAGACCTTCTACCCTTCTCCCATAGGAAATATGGCTTTTACCCTGTTTGTTTCTCCACCGGTGCATCTGGGTTGTGTAGACAAGGCGTCGATGGTATTATTTTTTAGTTTCATAAGTGTTGTCTCCACCAACATTCTTTTCCTTAAGATATAGTGCGATGAAGACACTATTTTGTAGTGTTGTATGTGTGCCTTCCCCTTCTAGGCTCTCTGGCGCAGTGTTGTAGGTGTGCCTACCCCTCCTAGGCACTCTGGTGCAGTATAGGAAGGTCCATCTGCTCTTTGAAACTCATATTTTAGCTTGATTTTCCTTCATTTTTTGGTTTTGCTTTGATGGATTGTGGTTTATAGTCTGCATATGATAGTCATACACCCCCTAGACCCATCATTATCTCTATTTGAAGTTTATTTTGTTGATTTTGGGATGCTTTACTAGTCAAGTGAATGACTTGGTTATGATAGGCAATTTCAATCCTCTACCTGTTAGTCGTTCCTTTCCATTCCTAATCACATTTCCATACCTCTTTAGATATGTTTGGATAGTCATATCTGATCTCCAAACCCTTCCTCCCCTCAGTCGTTGAGTTTTGGTTGCTTTTTATTGTTTTGGAGCAATTCTTGAAAGTTTTGGAGTTGTTTGGGTGCTTGTCATATTCCTTTTGATTTCTGAATGAATGGAGTGTTGTAGATATTCTCTAATTTTCTATTTGTAAACCTGAAAAGAGTTTAATTATCAAGTTTCATTTTGATATATACATTTGAAAATCAAAGTGCTTCTTTACTTGTTTTGTGCATTGTTAAGATGTGTTGTATCTTTGATTTCATTTGCACTTTTTGGACTATTATTGCAGAAAGTTAGAATTAGTGCACTCTAGGAAGGAATTTTTTTTATTTTCCTTATTTTTTAGATTCATGTTTGTTTGAAGAGCAAACTCAATCCAAAGAGTATAAAAATTTATAAAAAAAACAAGCCAAAAAAAATTCTCGGGGGCTCCCGCTCCTGAACCCCGAAAATCCCTCAAGTCAGGGGGGTGGACCACCCCCCCGGACCTACCTATGCTCGTGTATGAATTTATAGTTTTTTTCAAGAATTGTGATTGATATTGATCTGTTAAGATTCATATTTGTATTTTATTATAAATTAGTTTTCTTAGATCTATGTATTAATTCTTGCACATGATCTAGGAACTAGGAATCAAAATCATCAAAGAATTATTAACAAATACTCATGAATTGGAAAATAACTGGAATACCAAATAGGTTTCCTCTCTGTATATTATATAAACAATAAAGGATTACAATTTCCATGCATAGCAATAGCTTAACTCCATGAAGAATTCGAATACCTAAGGGACAATTCGAATTCAGTGAGTGAGTCTAGCTTAACTGACTCTTTGCCATGCAATCTCACTCGGTTAACCACTTGACCAAAACCATAATTGACTCACCAAACCCTAACTGAAGTTGGAGTGTAATAAATGACTGAATCTCAACTGAAGGAGATCAAACACATGTCATAGAAATCCAATCATCAAGTGCTAGTACTGCATGACTCCAATAAACCCTGATGAGGTTAACTGAAGCTGAACTGGCCATCAGAAGTTGGTGAAGGCACCTTGTTCACTCCAGTTCATTAAAATAATATTAAATAATCATTAAATACTATATTTAATGCATGGAGGCACCTTAACTGACTGTAACTGATTGGTTGAACTGAAAGTAACCCCCAGTTAGCAATTAGGTGCATGAATGTCACACAGATCACCCCTGGAGTGCTCCAGTTAGCCTCCTTGACTATAGGAAAGGTTAAGTTAGCCTCCTTGACTATAGGTAGGCATGGGAGTGACTGGGATGATGGTAATTAATGCTCCACTGATGTCAATTAAACTTAGGATAGTGGTTTAACTAGGCCAATTTGACCGAAGGAGTGAGTATGAAGGTAAATGTCTCCAACACCCCCCCTTAAGCTATACTCAGGAAGAGTTAGAAAACATAGATGCATAAAATGCTAGGGCCCTGGAAATAAAGGCCATAGGTCACCCTGTACAATAAAGCAACTGAAACAATGCTCAAAACAAACTAAGTGAGGAAAAGAGGGAAAACCCAGTGGGAAAAAAACCCCCCTCAAGCTAAACACTGAAAGTAGTCTGGATCACCCTGATGAACTCACCCCCAACAGTGAATGGAGGTAAGTGAACTTCTTTTTTGAAAATCTCTTGGTGAAGATGTCTAGAGGAATCTTCCACTTTGGAAGAATAACAATGCACTCAACTGGATCAGAAATATAAACAGTTGCACGGTGAAAACTGGACCCATGTAGAGCAACTGAAATCATCTGAAGAGAGAGAAAAGGTTCTTGAGGATTTGAACCATGTGTGGAACAGTCAAGAAACTGATATGTTGCAGCCTTGAACATAAAACCATGACTGGTAAAATCAGCCCCAAATCTTAGGAGCAAGTGTCCATGCGGATGCAGAATGTCTTCCTCTTTACTAGTTCTGTGAGGAGATGATTTTGTGACCAAAGGTAGAGAATCCCTGGGACTCTGGAGAGTGAATGATTGAGATCAATAATATGATATAGCTTCATAAATATCTAATGATTCACAAAATAAAATATCAGCAACCTCACAGGAGGAAACTAACACCAAATCCCCATCAACAAATTTGAAGAAGAACTGTGGTACTTGATTTTTCACACCGGAATTGGTGAGAGCAGCTACAAGCATGACTGAAAGCTCTTGAATTTTAAAATATGAAAAAAATAATATGAGATCAGAATGTAAATCAGATCTAAATAAGTTCACAACAGATCCAAAATTGTGAAATGAAATCAAATCCCCAACAACAGTTTTGAAGGAGACTTGCGGTACTTGTTTCTTCACACCGTTGATGAGAACAGCTACAAGCAGTACTGAAGGTTTATGAACCTGAAATTTTGAAACAAGAAATATTAGATCATATCCAAATAATATCATATCATATCCAATAAGGTTCATATCAGATCCAAAATTATGGTCAACCGAGACGGTTGGATGCACAGTTTTCTTCTTCTTCAAAATTCTGAATTTTGGTGCATGCAATCCTGCAGGAATTTGCTGGAAGATCTAGATCATGGGGAGAAAATGGATCACTCTAGTAATCTGATATTTCTTCCAAAATATCCAAGGTATCACATATTTTCACACCAGCAGCAACATTAGCGGAAGAAAAATCAAATTTTTCTTCACTTTCGGAAGCAATTACTAGTAAATTTTGCACATAATTCAAAGGAAAATCACCGGTGAATGTTTGCATGGAAGTGTAGCAGCATTTTTCTTCAATATCAGAGATTCGAATGTCTTCTTCTGTTTCAGCAATATGAAAATATGAGATATCAGAGATCTCATGAACTTCTGGAGCATCAGGAGAAGGAGTCACTTCATGGAGACTTTCTTCAATTCGAATTGAATGTGTAGAAGATTCTGCTTCATCTTCATCTTGAACAACTTCATCAGAGAGAGTAGTGGCTGAGAATTTTGAGTGAACAACTCTTGTGGTGCTGGCTGTGATCTCCAAAGTACTATTATGATCCTCATTGTGCTTGCCAAAGGTTCTGCCCAATATTGTCCAGACTTCCTTTGGGTATTCAACATAATAAATAAGGTAGCACAAGCTATCATTAAGGGCCAGAGCTATTGTTCCATAAGCTCTATCATGGTCATTTAACCAGTCATTCTCATTCTCATAAGACTCTCTTCCAAGTCCAATAGACACCTCATAAAGACCTTGTCTCTTCAGAGATGCAATCATCTTCAACTTCCATTCCGAATAGCTTGTGAATGGGGTGAGAAGAGGGATTGATGAGTCCATTCGAAGTTGTACCTGTTAAGACCTGCAAATCAAAACAAAAAATACACTGTAAGGTCGGACAGCATGCAAATTTAGGCTTTCATCACACCCATCATAGTCAATCAAGCAAGCTTGATCAACAAGTTCTTTACTTGGGATATTGAGTGGTAAGCCTTGGCTTCTGGTGCAGTGCTGGGATCTTGAGCTATTGCTCAAATTTCATGGAGAAATCTGTCAAAAAGCTTGTTCTTGAGAGATTGTTCTTCGTCCCGCCACATGCTATGATACCATATTAATTCTTGCACATGATCTAGGAACTAGGAATCAAAATCATCAAAGAATTATTAACAAATACTCATGAATTGGAAAATAATTGGAATACCAAATAGGTTTCCTCTCTGTATATTATATAAACAATAAAGGATTACAATTTCCATGCATAGCAATAGCTTAAATCCATGAAGAATTAGAATACCTAAGGGACAATTCGAATTCAGTGAGTGAGTCTAGCTTAACTGACTCTTTGCCATGCAATCTCACTCAGTTAACCACTTGACCAAAACCCTAATTGACTCACCAAACCCTAACTGAAGTTGGAGTGTAATAAATGACTGAATCTCAACTAAAGGAGATCAAACACATGTCATAGAAATCCAATCATCAAGTGCTAGTACTGCATGACTCCAATAAACCCTGATGAGGTTAACTGAAGCTGAACTGACCATCAGAAGTTGGTGAAGGCGCCTTGTTCACTCTAGTTCATTAAAATAATATTAAATAATCATTAAATACTATATTTAATGCATGGAGGCACCTTAACTGACTGTAACTGATTGGTTGAACTGAAAGTAACCCCCAGTTAGCAATTAGGTGCATGAATGTCACACAGATCACCCCTGGAGTGCTCCAGTTAGCCTCCTTGACTGTAGGAAAGGCTAAGTTAGCCTCCTTGACAGTAGGTAGGCGTGGGAGTGACTGGGATGATGGTAATTAATGCTCCACTGATGTCAATTAAACTTAGGATAGTGGTTTAACTAGGCCAATTTGACCGAAGGAGTGAGTATGAAGGTAAATATCTCCAACACTATGATTTATGTCTTCTTTAACAGAAAACTCTTTCCCTACCTTAGGTAGCTTTCATTGAAAGAGAAATGTGCATTTTCATGTAGATAGGATTCACATTCTTTTGACATTTCCTATCTACACCTCATGCATCCACTTAATTGCTTAAGATAAAATTAACACTATCTTAGGTTTAAAATCATTTAGTAACTATGTGTAAGTTAGTGATGTGTTCCGGCATTGTTAAGCATGGAATTTGTCATTTATTTCCTGCACTACATCCGAGGGATTGTGTGATTCTTCCACGTACTGTTGGTACATCGAATGGCCTTTAACGTACCCTTGAGGTATATAGAAAGGTACTTCACATACTTGATTCTATATCGAAAGGCCCCTTTCGTATGGCTATGCATTAGACAACACCACTACGGAGTTGAGCTCCCTTGTACCTAGTGTATATTGGGAGACCCTCTTAGGATTCCTATGACCAACTCAGTTAAAATTTTGGTCGTCTTGGCATTGCAATACATTGAGAAAAACACTCAGGTAGATTACTAGGCATGTGCCATCTAGGTAATTGGGTATTCATGAAAGGTTACGGTCCCATTCCTCATTGTTGTGTTTTACTGTTGGACCCTGCGGTATATAACGAGTTGTGAAGCCTTGATAATCCCATGAGAATATTGACTTTTGATCCACTCCTATTCACACAGTTTTATTGTTGCTTTTAGACTTGAATAGTGTTTGTTTTCTGTGTTACTTTAGAGATTCTTAGAGAGTTCAGACATGGGATATTTTCCCAGGACCACCAGTCAAGAGACCCTTTTTCAGGGTATGTCTTTTGTTTCTCCCCCTTGTGGAGTTGTTGGTACTCCCTTTATGGCCACTTTGAACCTTCCTGGATTGACTATAGGATTACCTATATGCTTTTTCTCAAATCATGTCATATCAAATGAATCCTTTGTGTCGGATCATGGTCCTTTACCACATGAGCATTAACCTCATGTTAATCCTTCTCCTTATTCCTTGAATGTTGAATCGACTTCCCTTTCTTTTCCTTAGCCTGTTGAAAACTCTGATGTTAGTAAATACAAGAGTAAGAAGAATAAGAAAAGGAAGACTAAGAAGAAGAAAACTAAGTAGAAATTCATAGCTCCAACCTCTGATCGCCATGTTGGAATCCCACCAGCCGTTGATCATCATGCTGGGAGTATTGATGTACCTGTTTCTGGCTCGCGTAAACCTAGGTTCCCTTGTAGACTTTGTAAGGGTGATCACCTTCTCAAGGATTGTCCCGATATTTCTCATGTGTCATAAGTGTGGTGTAAACATCCTATGTCAACAGTATTTGATCATCATGCTGATGATGCCCCATCAACCAGTGACTCTGTGCTTAGTATTCGAAAAGGAAAGATTAGATATCCTTGCTTGCTATGTAAGGATATGCACCATACTTACCTTTTTCCTTGCATGGATGAAGCTTCTAAGTTGTTGGAAGATATTATTCTTCCTTAGAAATGGATTCTAACCGGTTTTCCCTTAACATCCTATTGGTTGATCAAGTGGTTGATCCCACTCTTCCATTGAAGAGTGAAGTCAAAGCAGACGATCTAGTTCCAACCTTGGTTGATCCCACTCTCCCCTTGGAGAGTGAAGTTAAAGTGGTCAAGTCGACTTCATCTCCACCCAATCCCACTCTTTCATCAGAGAGTGTTAAGACTGAAGTAGTCGCTTTGACACGGTCTTTGTCTTGTCCCTCTCTTCTAATCGAGAGTGAAAACCATCCAGCTGAATTTTTCGTAGTTAGTATCGATTATTCTATGCAAGAGGATTTTTTGTCTATTTCAATGGAGCCCTATCCAAGTAGTGAGGTTAATCCTTTTGAATGGAGTAACCTAACCGAATCTCGTCTTCACTCAAGCATTTCTTTCTAGATAGTTGTGCAAGTTACCACTAAGAGTATACTCTACACTATCATTGACGAAGGGGATTCTGTTAGTATTATATCCTCAACTTATTGGCAAGCCATAGGTTCTCCTCCACTTTTTCCATCCACCAATCGGATACTGGATTTTAAACGAAGACCTACTGTGCCTTTAGGGATCCTTTCTCATTTTCCCATTACTTTGGAAGGAAAACTATTTGTATCGATGTTATGGTAGTCCAAGGTCCCTTAGATTTTAATATGCTCCTTGGGAGTGCTTATGTTTACGTTATGAAAGTTGTAGTGTCCACACTCTTTCGAGTAATGAATTTTCCCCATGATGGGAATATTGTGACCATTGATCAACTTTCCTTTGTTAAACTTGATCATTGCATGACTCCTAGTCGACAAAGTTCCCTGAATGTCCCACATTTTCTTGTAGTTCCTTCCCCTTCTAGTTAGCTTATTCCCATCATAGGTAAAATGGGGGGCATGGCTCCAGCCTCTGGACATTATACTGGAGTTAATTCGCTAGCTTCTTATGTAAGGGGGAAACCCACCAACCTCTGGACATCATGTTGGTTTAAATATTCCTAGTGAGCATAGTTCCTTTTCTCTTTGTCAAGCTCGTTAAAAAATGAAACAGACTGTGTGAGCATAGTTCTTTTTCTATGTCAAGCTCATTAAAAAATGAAATAGATGCCTATGAGCATAGTTCCTATTCTGTGTCAAGCTCGTTAAAAATGAAATGGATGTTCTCAAGCATAGTTATTTTCTATTTCAAGCTTGTGTAAAAATGAAATAGGTCACATGAAGCATGGTTCCTATTTTGTGTCAATATCATTAAAAAATGAAATGGATGTCCCCAAGAATAGTTATTTTATGTTTCAAACTTGTGTAAAAATGAAACAGGTGTTGATGTATATGTAACTTCGGAATGTATTCTTCTATGTATTCTATGTATTGTAACCCGATGTTTATTCCGGGATGTTTCTATTATGTATTTGAGTCATGTGGTCATTCCCCGATGTTCCGATCGGGAGGATTAATAATGTAATCAAGTCATATCAAGTCATTAGGTAAGTCCCCACAGTTATGGGCACTTGAGTTATTATACACTAATTAAGGTGTAGGCTCGAGTAGTAATTATGAGGTCGAGCCTACGTGTGAAATGGTAATTCAAGTGAACGGACTAATATAAATAGAGAGGGTGAGTCTCTCTATTTATCACTTGTGAATTACATCACTTGCTCTCTTAAGTGTGGCGCACCTTTGGAGAAAGAAATACTTTGGCTTGACAGAAGACAGAAGGCTGCTATTGTGTTGGGAGGTCATCTTACTGTTTTGGGGATCACATCTTGTGGTGATACTATCTTAGAGGAAGTTGAGGTGTTTTCTCCATTTATGGTTTCCCCTCCTAAAAGCTTTGTGTCTCTTGTCTCTTGTGATGTGATTATGTGATTGATGTGCTTGTTATTCTCTCAGTGAAAAGATCTTATCATAATGCTAGCTTAAATGTTGAAAAACTAACATGGTATCAGAGCTAACCTGAGAAGAAGACACTGTACAGCTGCGGAGGCTAGGGATTCCTTATTTGTGGACCTTTCTCCACTATTTTTCAGCAAAAGTAAGGTGGACTTACTCTCCTCCCTAGGGCGCAACTTTCTGTCCAAACAGAATTCAATTCGGAGGACTTTCAGTTTTGGACCTGTCACTGGGGCCGGAAATTAGGGCTTTTTATTGAAGAGGAATTTTTCAGTGGGACTAAGCCTAGATTTTTCTCCTATCCAAAATCGAAGTTAGGAACAAATTTGAAGGCATTTGGGTGGACAGAACTCCGGGAAATCAAAACCCTTGTTGCTCCTGAACCAGCTCTGCAGGATTTCAGCTCAAGCTTCTGATTTGACATCTTGAACCTGGTAAGATCTAAAATATTTTGTATTTCCATTTGAGGTTCTTATTTAAAGATGTCTCATCATACCAAGCTTGATGAAAAGCTTGAGGGGGCTGATAACTTCCGAGCTTGGAAGTATAGAATCTCCCTGGTCCTGGAAGAGAATGAATTAGACTCCTACATCCATGAGGAGATTCCAGCTCCAGAGGGAGATGAGGAAAAGGCTCTCCATAAGAAGAAGATGGTTATGGCAAAGAGGATAATTGCTGATTCTATTAAGGATCATCTTATCCCTCAGGTGTCCTCTCTCAAGACACCTAAAGCTATGTTTGATGCCCTAACCAAATTGTTTGAAGGAAAGAACATCAATCGAAAGATGACCCTGAGGAACCAGTTGAAGAATGTGAAGATTCAGAATGTAGAAACTATCCATTCATACTTCACAAGGGTTTCTCAAATCAAAGAACAATTAGAAGCTGTTGATGAAGAAGTAGAAAATGCAGAGATTGTCATGACCACTTTGAATGGCCTCCCTAGGTCATGGGATGCTTTCATTCAAGGGATCTGTGCTAGAAAGAAGTTAGTCAAATTCAGCAGACTATGGGAAGAGTGATCTCAAGAAGAAGCTCGAATAGAAGCACGAGAAGAGAAGATGGGTAGTGAAGACCAAGCTCTCACAGTACGCTCCAAAGCTCACTCCAAGTCATCAAAAGGAAGGCTTCATCACTTCAAAGGTAATCACTCTCACAGAAATAACTCTAAAAGAGATATGTCTAAAATCATATGCTACACTTGTGATGAAGTAGGACACTATGTAAAAGATTG
>LPNX010209268.1:194214-220520 GCA_001517045.1 Pseudotsuga menziesii | reverse complement strand
CTATCTTAGAGGAAGTTGAGGGGTTTTCTCCATTTATGGTTTCCCCTCCTAAAAGCTTTGTGTCTCTTGTCTCTTGTGATGTGATTATGTGATTGTTGTGCTTTTTATTCTCTCAGTGAAAATATCTTATCATAATGCTAGCTTAAATGTTGAAAAACTAACAACAGGTCCCCACAAGCATAGTTATTTTATGTTTCAATCTTGTGTAAAATAAAACAAGTCACCTTGAGCAGTGTTTACTCTTGGTTTCAAGCACGTTAAAATGAAATGGATTCTTTGTTAGAATAATCAACCCATAGTTACCTACCTTAGACATTAATTAAATCATTTTTGTCTTATTACCTAGTTTCCTAGATTCCACTCTATGCTAGTTGCCTTCTACATGTCCTAAAAGTCAACACATGATAAAATTGAGTCATGGAGCACTTGAAAAACATCCTGGAAACCCATTTTATCATGTATTATTTATTCCATATCCTCCAAAGTGCATATCTTCTTTTTCTGAAAAGCTGCCTGTTTTATTGAGATTTAAGGCAAAAGGAAAGCTAGACTAGGTGTAGATGACTTGTTTTTTTCCCACATCATCCTCCATCATTTTATCCTAATAAAATCATGTATGATTTGTCTTTCCATCCCTCATTATCTTTCCTACTTGACTTATCCAATTCATGAGCATCTTGGTGGATTTGGAAACTGCTTTATGCACCTATGGGGGATTTTACTAGATTTAGTAAGCCTGCTTTTTGACCTTTTTGAATGGCATCCTTATGCATTCAAATATATCATGTAATTATATAATTCATCAGACTATTACTTCATAATTTTGTATATTTTACACTTTCTCAATACAGATTAGTGTTATGCTCCAATTTCAGTCTCCTTTGGTGCAAATTTTGCATGTTTGATTAGCAATTTTGTGAGTGCAATTGTTCTATCTCTTGGGTTTAATTTCCACATGGTACCAGAGCCTTTGTAGATCTATTTATCTCCTTCCATATTTCTATTGTAGGTTTGACATCTTGACTTGGAGGATATTATGCTGACTGAAGGGCACAGTTTTTGAGCTATGGACCAATCTCAGAAGATCATCTTGACTCCATTCAATTTATTTGAGTGGAAAGATGAGATGGAGATATTGTTGAGAGTGAAAGGTCTCTACAGGGTGACTATGGAAACTGAGGCAGAGCCCAATGCAGCTGCAGAGAAAATCAAATGGCACAACAGGAGGGATGAGGCCTATGGTCTTTTGTGTCTAAGCATTTCAAGAGACCTGCTCTTCCATCTTGATTGATTGAAATCAACTAATGAAGTGTGGGAGAAGCTTGTAGATATTTTTGGTAAGACATATGATATGAGAGGAAATCAAATCGAGAATGAGCTGATCTCCTTGAGTCCCAGTAGCTTTGAATCCTTGCAACTCTATTTTTCCAAGTTTTAAAGCCCTTGTTTTGCAGCTAAAATAGTGTGGGATGAAAAAGAAGGAAGAGAAACTAGTTTTGGCCATACTCTATAAGCTTGGCCCTGACTAGTTAGTGTTTGATTCAACCTTCCATGCCACCAATTTTACAGCTCGAGCCTGGAAGATTCCTAAGCTTGCATAGTTCATGGAATCCCTCACATAGGAACAAGATAAGTTGGTGATGATGGCCACCATCAAACCTTCCAAAGATAAAGATTTGGTTGCTGGATATTCAAGGGTGGATTCAAAAAGAAAGAAAAAATCTAAAAAGCCACCTGAACAAAAGAGAGACAAGAACAAGTCTCAAGAGGAGCCCTAAGGTTCCAAGAAGAACTCATAGAAGAAGAAGAACAAAGGAGAAATGAGCAAGTGCACATATTGTAGTAAGGGCTATCATCCTAAGAGCTCTTGAATGAAGAATCAAATTGACATGTGAATAACATCTCCCTTCCTTATTTCTCAAAGAAGAGGGAAGGAGGATCAAATTCAGAGGACAAAGAGAGAGTACATGCCTTGGTTGCTAGCACATCAATATCACCTAGCTTCATCATAGACTCTAGATATTCTAGACATATGGTTTCAACAAAAGAGGCATTCTCCTCTCTTGACATGTCTAAAGGTCCACCAATAGTTTTGGGAGATGACTCTCTCATTGACATTTTGGGGAAGGGAAGGATTGATCTTGACAATGGTAAGTTCAATAATGTGTTGTATGTTCTAGTTATTGCCTCTAATCTCTTGTTAGTGTATCAAATGACTCACACTAGGTCTCCAAAGAAGGTCATCTTCTCCCCTGATGATGTTGAAATCACTGAGATTTCGAATGGCAAATTCATAGAAAAAGGTGTTGTTGATCACACTTCGAAGGTATACATGTTTTCCCATTTTCTGCCCTACTCAAACCCCTCTGCTCTTTTGATTCATGCTAATGAGGCAAGCAAGCTTTGGCATGAAATATTTGGCCATATTAACTACAAGTATATTTCTTAATTGAGTGAAAAATATATGGTCATAGGGTTACCAAATATCAAGTTTTCTAAGGGAGTTTGTCAAGGTTGTATCCTAGGAAAACACATAGAGCACAAATATGAGAGAGCTAGTCATGAGAGAAACTCAGCATCTCTTTAGTTGATCCACAGTGAAATTTCTTGTCCATTTAATCATATGTCCATGATTCAATACAAATATGCACTGACCTGCATAGATGGCTTTTCCAAGTATTGTTGGGTTCACTACCTAAAGCATAAGTCAGAAGTTTTTGACCTCTTCAAAGTCTTTAAAGCCTTGGTTGAAAACCAATCTGGGAGGAAACTCAAGATCCTCAAATGTGACAATGGTGGTGAGTATGTCAAGTCTAAGTTCATTCAGTATTGTAAATATGCAGGTATTCATATGCAACATTTGATCCCTTACACACCACAGCAAAATGGTATTGCTGAAAGAAAGAATAGGTCACTGAAGGAGATGGAAGCCTGTATGATGGAGGCTAATACTTTTCCACCAATGTTTTGGGCCGAGGATATAAAATGTGCATCCTACATCCAAAATAGGGTGCCTCATAAGCATCTTCATGGTATGAATCCTTTCGAAGCTTGGAGTGGGAACAAGCCATATGTGACCCATTTCAGGATTTTTGGCTCAAAGGCTTGGGCTAGAATTCTAACTAAAAAGAGAAATGCTTTGCATCCCCAAAGCCAAGAGTTCCTATTTGTTGGGTATTCTAAATATTCAAAAGGGTACAATTTGATCAACTTGAGCACTAACAAAGCTTTCATTGATAGAAGTGTTCAGTTCTAAGAAGATCCTTTAGTAGCAGTTGAAGTTGGAGAGTCTTCTTCACCACCAAATCCATTGATTGTAAGTGGAGAGACTAATGAGTTTTCTGATTCTGATATGTCTGATAATGATGATTTGATTGCATATCCTAACAGTCCTACAAGACCAAAATGGGCAGCAAAGACCATTCATGCAGCTAGGCCCACTAGTTGGAAATCCTAGTGACACTAGGAGGACTAGATCTCAGTTTGAGAGTACCCTTTGCATGAAAGATCCTGTATTTGCTGAGAAGTGCTGTCTGATGGTTGAATCAGATCCACAGACATATGAATACACAGCACATGATCCAATATGGAAAACTTCCATGAAAGAAGAATTCAGCTTGCTCCAGAAGAACAACACTTGGGAAGTGGTTGATCTTCCCCTAGGGAGGAAGCTAGTTCAATGTAAGTGGGTTTTCAAGACTAAGTTTGCTTCTGATGGTTCACCTTTGAAATATAAGGCAATATTGGTAGCCAAGGTCTACTCACAAGTACATGGTATTGACTACAATGAAACCTTTGCACCAGTGGCAAAGATGGACTCCATAAGGCTAGCTTTAGCCATTGTAGCTTTGAAGCAGTGGGAGGTACATCACATGGATGCGAAGTGTGCTTTCCTAAATGGAGATCTCACTGAATAGATTTACATGTAGAAACCTGAAGTGCTTGTTTCTAGTCCATATTTAGTGTGTAGGTTAAATAAATCATTGTATGGGCTCAAACAAGACCCCAAGGCTTGGTATGCCAAGATTGATGGCTTTCTATTGTCATTGAGTTTTGTTTGATGCAAGCCTGATCCTAATGTTTATTTGAATATGATTCATGTTTATTTGATGATCATTTTCTTGTATGTGGATGACCTTCTGATTACAGGAATTTTAAAGAAATATATTGCCTCCTTGAAGGATGCAATGAACCATGCATTTTCTATGACAGATTTCAGATTGTTGAGCCAATTCTTGGGTCTCGAAATTGCTCAATCCCAACATGGAATCAAATTACATAAATCTAAGTATTCCTTATATTTTTTGAACAATTTCAACATGAAATATTGCAATATAAACAAGACTCCCTTCCTTTCAGGAGTTAAGCTTGAAGAACCAGGTTCTTCTCCTATGGTAAATAATACACTGTATAGGAAGTTGATTGGGTGTTTGGTTTATCTTACACACACTTGACCTGATATATATTATGCAGTTAGTGTGGATTCAAGATACATGGATCAGCCTCATGAGATCCACTGGAGAGAATCCAAAAGGATCCTAAACTTTGTTCAAGGAACAAGAACTCATGGGATCTTCTACAAAGCAAAATCTGATCTTGATTTGATTGGGTTTACTGACAGTGATTGGGCAGGTGGCAACACAGATTGAAAGTCAACATCAGGATATGTGTTCGTGCTTGCAAAGGACCAATCAGCTGGTCAAGCAAGAAGCAGAGTGCCATAGCACTCTCATCTACAGAAGCATAGTATAGAGGAGTTGTAAATGCAACAACTCAATGTTTGTGGTTGCAGGGAATACTTGGAGAATGTGGCTTCGAATAAGAGTTTTCAACTATTATCTACTGTGATAATCAGAGCACCATTCGAATATGCAATGATCAAGTTTAGAGACAGTGAACCAAGCACATTGAGATCCATATGCACTACATTAGATAGCTTATGCATGATGGTACCATTCATCTACTCTTCTGTGCATCTTCAGAACAAGTAGCATACATCTTCACCAAAGTTTTTTGTGAGAATACATTCAGCAATCTCAAATCACTGCTGGGGATTTTTTATCATGCTATGAAGCATGATTGATGACAAGATTTCCAAATATTTTTTTCTTGTCCATGTTTGAGGGAGGATTTTCCTACTTGGTTTTTGTCTCTTTCCTTGGTTGTATGGACAAGCAGTATGTAAAGGGTGACTAAGCCTTGTTGCTAGGCCCTATAGTTTTCTAATATTTACTCATAAATTCAATCTTAAGGGGGGGTGTTAGAATAATCAACCCATAGTTACCTACCTTAGACATTAATTAAATCATTTTTGTCTTATTACCTAGTTTCCTAGATTCCACTCTATGTTAGTTGCCTTCTACATGTCCTAGAAGTCAACACATGCTAAAAATGAGTCATGGAGCACTTGAGAAATATCATAGAAACCCATTTTAGCATGTATAATTTATTCCAAATTCTCCAAAGCGCATATTTGCTTTTTTTGAAAAGCTGCCTGTTTTATTGAGATTTAAGGCAAAAGGAAAAGCTAGACTAGGTGTAGTTGACTTTATTTTTTTCCACATCATACTCCCTCCTTTTCTCCTAATAAAAGCATGTATGAGTTGTCTTTCCATCCCTCATTAGCTTTCCTACTTGACTTAGCCAATTCATGAGCATCTTGGTGGACTTGGAAACCGCTTTATGCACCTATGGGGGATTTGACTAGATCTAGTAAGCCTTCTTTTCAACCTTTTAGAATGGCATCCTTATGCATTCGAATATCTCATGTAATTATATATTGCAGCAGCCTATGGCTTCATAAGGTTGGATATTGTACAATTACTCAATATAGATTAGTGTTATGCTCCAATTTCAGTCTCCTTTGGTGTAAATTTTGCATGTTTGATTAGCAATTTTGTGAGTGTAATTGTTCTATCTATTGGGTTCAATTTCCTCATTTTTCCATTGTGTCAAGACTCAATTTTTGAACCTTAATTTCATCTTCTTGTAAAGCATATGAAACAAATCTTGTGCGGCATGTACCCTACCTCTTTATGTTGGAATTAAGCTACTTGACAGTTATATTGGGGGCAAGTACCAACCACTAGACATCATGTTGGGAAATCACCTGTCAATGGGAGTCATTTTGATCATAATTTATTTATTTTAGAGCTCTCTAAACCATGAAATGACCCTTTAAGCATAGTTTTTTCTCTGTTTCAAGCTCATTAAAAAATGAAGCAGATACCTTGAGCATTCTTTCAACTGATCTTCGAGCTCGTTAAAAACAGTAAGATGGTGTTGAGATTAATTTTCATTTTTTGTGCTCTGGTTAAAACATGAAAAGTGGGTTGAGATTACTTTATCGCTTTTTTGTGCTCTGGATTCAAACATGAAAAGGGTTCCAAGTGCCTTTTATACCTTCAGTGTACTCGTTAAAAACTTAGTGAAGAGGTATCAAGTATACTTTTATTATTTTTTTAGAATCGTTAAAATTGGCTTATGAAAAAGAAACCCTAATAGAGTCCTCTTTAAGCTCTTTTTAGAATCTTAAAATGTGAAAAGATTGCTGAGTGAACTTGTCTTTTTCGCGCTCGTAAAAGGACCTAAAGATTCATCTTCTTGGTGATAGTTTACCCCTTTTTTGGACCAAGGGGCACTATTTACAAAAAAGGTATACTCCATCCAATCATGAATGGAAGAGTTCTCCTAGGAATCATTTTATAATTTTTCGGGCCTCAGAGACTATATTTACAAAAAATTCCATTTTGGAGTATTCTTAGTCATTTCATACTCTCTAAACATGAAACGAAAAATGAGTTTGATTTCATTGGACTCATAAAATCAAACAATGAAGGACCCTTTCTGGGAATGAACCCCTCCTTTCTTAGGTTCATAAAACATATGTGAATGGAATCATCACTTGATGAGCTATATATAACGAGTGTTTTGTTACCCTCTTTGAACTCATAAAAATAAAAAAGAGGCACTCACCCTTCGTGATGGGGAAATTAAGGAAAGAGTTTGTATTTTGTGACGGCAGTATATAGTTACTCTTGAACATGGTGCTCATTTGCATATGCATTTTAGTACTTGGGTATTCTATTTGTCTTTGAGTCCTATTGATTCCATGAGTCTTCTTACCTCTCTTGAGTTGTCCAAGAATAATCCCTCTGTCAGTTGCATTGGGGGATGGGTATCATTCTCATGTCAATACTTCCAAGTCATTCCATTCCCATGTTCATGAGAAGTTTGGTCATCTATTCATTGTATGCAGTTATTTTACCTTCTATCATGTTGGTCATATCTGATTCAGTTTTGTACATGACTCTGTTGTCTGGTTTACTCTAAAACATCGATGATCATGTTTCGTGTTGATGATGGGGGATTCATCATGGCCCTCCTTCGATGAGTCTATTCCTATCAACTTCAGCACCTCATCCAGGAATTAGACTTAGAAACCAAGTCAAGTACCTTGGGCCTGCATGCCTCAATGGTAGGTTACCTTGCTTTCAACATGAGTTTCCATCATTGACTCTTGATTGAAAGATCGCATTGAGTGTTCAACTCCAAGTCCTTTATTCACATTCGATGGTATGTACTGTGATACCTTGGGAATCATTGACATCAATGGTGATTTCCCTCACGCTTGTTAAAAATTTACATTAATGACTGGCAATCAAGTGGTTTCTACCATGTTTGATATCAAGGCATAGTAATCACATGGTTATATTTGTATCGTTGCGGGTCTAGATTGAAGACCCTGGGTTATCTGATCTTTCTCATAGGTTGCGATGGAGTTTGTTTAAGTCATATTACATGGATCCCCTTTGTATTGGTCATGGTTGTGTTATCATCTCATCATGGATCTACGTTTTTGTCTAGTAGCCATGATTATGTTTAGTCGGTATCTACTACCATGGATCTACATTGTATTGGTCAGAAACCATGTTATGAGTCATATGATATTTGAGTCAGTTGTACTATAGCAGCTTCTAGTCAACATCCTTTCCTTCAATTTCTTCACTTCACAAAGAATTCACCTATCGCATTCCTCTAACTTCATGCTTTGGGTCGCATTCTATTACATTGAAATCTCATCATGTTGAGCCATGTGTTAAACCTATGCCTAATCCTTAAAGTTCTCTTTGCTAAAATGGGTTGATTTGAGGTTGTTCCTACCCTTTTTACCCTCTCTAGATAGGTCGGGGCTCCTTCCCTTCATGCTAGGTGCGTCAATGACACTCTTTCTCCTAAGGAAAGGTGAGTTGGCGCTCTTTCCCTTCATGAAAGGTGCGTTGATGGTGTTTTGAGGGAAAAAATGAAGCTTTGAGGACCTTCTCAAAAGTGGATGAGGTGGAGAACTTTCCCTACATTCTAGGTGAGGTGGAATTTAGTTCCCTAACCTATGGGGAATATCCCTTATATCCCCCATCCTAATCCTCAACCTACTCTATCCCTTTAGCCTTATAAACTAAACCCTCTCTCCATTGTGAAGGGAGGAAGGACTATGGTACTCTTATGCTAGTGGAATTTCTAGGTGATCCCTATCATCCTTTGAAAGGATTACTATATTTATTTGAAGGCTTGGCTTGGATTGTTGGATGGAAGGTTGCGGCATTAAGACTTAGGTTTTCCAGCTCAATATCTGAAGGATCTGAAGCTTGGATCAACAAAGATAGAAAAGGATTTGCATACTTCAGGTAAGTGATCTATCTGTTAGCTTGCATTTCTATTTAATCTAGGAAAGTAGGTTGTATTATGTATTTGATTTGTTCAAAATCCACTTGGACTAGGGAGATCTAGCTTGAGTCTGCTTGAGTAGATTTATCCGATAATAGACCTGCACAAGTTCCCGAAACTTGACATGGATATATATATGACTATTTTCAGGGAAATTGAGGATGGATCGATTCACATAATTTCAATGGAGTGAATGAGAGGATTGGATAAATCCAGGTTGTTGTCGTTGATGCACATGTCACATTTTGGTCGCACATAAGAAGTTAATGCATGTGTGAAGCAGATAGTAGTATATTTTCATAGAGGGTTCCTATGTATCGATAAGAAAATATTGGTGCATGTTGAGCTCATAACATCCTTAACAAGACTTCCCCTAGTAGAAGTTGACCCAACACCTTTTCTCACTGGCAAGGATCAGAATGCATATCTTGTCAATAGAATGAAGGAAACATTAGAGGAAATTTCAACTCAAAATGGGCCTTTTAACTTTTATTCAAATTCCATGTCATCATGTGTTAGCCAATGAAATTGCTTTAAATTTGAAATACTGTATAGGTCTTAAACACCTTTTTAATATAAATTTGGGGATAGGTATCATAAAAAAAACCACTTTTTTTGTTTGTATTTTTGACATATCTCCCTGTGTTTTTACTCAAATTTTGATCGAGAGAGCTCGTTGGATGCACAATTAAATTCCGAATCCAACGAGTACCCACTCGGCATACTTTTGACGGACCCCGCTACCCCAAAAAAAAGAAATACCTGAAAAAATGGAATGATGACATCATCATTCTGTTTTTTCAAGTGTTTCTTGTTTTTGGGGTAGCGGGGTCCATCAAAAGTATGCCGAGTGGGTACTCGTTGGATGCGGAATTTAATTCCACATCCAATGAGCTCTCTCGATCGAAATTTGAGTAAAAACACAGGGCGAAATGTCAAAAATACAAACAAAAAAAGTAGTTTTTTTTTTCTTCCTCCAAAATTAATAAATATTATTTTATTATTTTAACTATTATTTTATTAGTTCATTTTAGGCGGCCCATTTTGAGTTGAAATTTCCTCTAATGCATATGATTCGACTCAAGATAATATATGATTTTCCATCACCTCTATCAAGAACATTTTTGTTCAATTCACAGCTAAGGTCTTATCTAGAAATATGTTGTGAAAGATGTGACCGATACAATAGTGTGTAGTCAGTGTCCAAATGAACTGAGCAACATATTTGTTGAGTACGTAACTGGTTGATGTTGCAGATGCACAAGAGAAAGGTAACCCCTTTAATTATTCCTATATTTTTATTTTTATTTCATGTGTTGCATGGGAAGAACCACCAGACTAATAAGGGGTAGATGTTCCAATGTTGTGCCAATGAGCTAGTTATAAAAGAATATGGTTCGACAAGGAGAATTGGCAGGACATAAAGATAATATTATTGATTTTTATCTAGAAGCAAAGGAAATTAAGTATTTTTTGTGCAACGGGACAAAATAACAGAGGAAATTGTTCAAAGGTTTCATAACATCATCATATTTTTGGTCGGGGCGTATCATATATTTTTGTAGTCATGACAAGGCCCGCAGAACTAGTGGTTGGCTACACAGTTGCAACTAACCACTAAATAAATTGAAATGATTATTTAGGACTGGCCTAAAGTATGGTGAGTACCTGTCGCAGAGGATCAACTCTCTATAGAAGAAGAACTGCGACAGGATGACCCATCGAAAAAACACAATGGAAACTAGGGAGGAAATCCACCAATAGAAAGCCCAAGGATCTCTCCCTACAATATTCAAGATGAATCCAACGTTACCCCGAAAAATACGGATTTGGGAGATAAGAGAAAAAGTTCAGAAAAGTATGAGAAGAGTCATAATAAAAGGAAGGCTAACAAATCATCTGGGATTGTCGGTCTTACAAATGATGATTATAATATGCTCTCATATTGCATGGAAAGAATTGAAAACCGAAGTTGTAGGAATATGGATGAACACCATATAGAAATGGTAAGCATCATTACTGATTTGTAGCAGTGAAAAAATTTAGAGTAGGGGTTGACTAAGAACCATATTCGACTATGTCGCGGGACCAAGCTGGCCCATTTGAAGAGTGATATTTTGAGCCACCGTCGATGAAAGTACAAATAAAAATTTAAGTATTTGGTCAGGCAACTAACCTATGAATGCCATAGATCAATATAGTGGTCAAGGATCTTAGCCATGTGACTATTATTTTTTATAAAGTACCAATGTATCAACTACATGTTATTCAACATGTTGTAGTCAAAGAGATGAAAACAAGGGAACGAGTGATATATGGACAACTAAATACATGAAAGAAAACTATTTCATCATTGAAACAAATAGTCATGGAGAATGAGAATAAAGAAAAGAGATGGAAGGATGATAGGAAACAACTATAAGAATATGCCACACTTACTTGTAGCAACTTCACAGATGAAGGAATCACACCAGAGATATTCACAGAAGTAAAAATTTTCAAACTAGGTGAGGTCGCTGACGACCTACGCAAGAAAGTCTTAGAGCTACAATCCAAAATGACGCCCAATACACCTCTAGAGGTACTAGAAGAGAGAAAGAATGCAGAAACTGAGGTTGTGCAAAATATTGAAGAGGAATAAGTAATATGTGCTAATGCAGTCGAACAAGTTTCTCAGTCATGGGAAGCCTTGATTGACGACATGGAGTTGGAACAAGTGACAAAGAAGTTGCATAGTGTTGAGGCAAACTTTACCCAACTAAAGAATAAATTAAATAAGTTGTCGACAGTAAAAAAGATGGAAAAGGCTACTAATATGAAGAAATTACAACAAGTATCCATATTGTGCACACAACATCATAAAAGAATAGACCATGTCGCATCTCTACGGGAAGAAGCGGAAAAGGTAACAGGTATTATTCAAGCTATTTATGAAAAGGTGCGACAAGATTGGGATTCAATAGGAATGACAACTTCAGAACATATCAGTTCTGAACTTGTGGAAAAATTGAAGAAATTACAGGAGGAAGTGCGACAGGAAACATAACAAGTCATGAAAATATTTCAAGATTTTCAGAGCAAAGTCACACTAACAGATATTTCAGACTAATGTGGCTCGGGACGAGCCACAGGTGAGTGTTGGGGGGATTTTGGCCCTAGGAAATATGAGGAAAGATAACCAGAATAATGCTTGGAAATATGAATATTTTGGTAAGAATACAAGCAAAGACCATGATGGAAGATGAAGAAAGCAGGTCGAGACGAGGAGTTCGGACTAATTTTGGTAAAAATCTAGTTTAGTTACTATTGTGCTTTTGAGAATAAAGTGGGATATAATTTGGGTTGATAGCCTATTCCTATTTTTATATGTAATGGGATGGGTTAAGTTAGAAATACAACCTATCAACTGACAGTTGAGATTCATTCAACGATTAAATCAAGAAGTGTAAAAGATTATAAAAGCATCGATCCAAGCTATGTGCGGATGACAAAGGGAAGAATGCAAGAGTTGTAAAAGCATAAAAGAATCAATCCATGCTGTGTGTGGATCATCATATCGCTCAACCCAAGAGCATGAGATAGGATAAAAATACATGAATTGTAAAGAATATCAAAAGAAGAGTCTACAATCTGAGTGCGCAGACCAAAGGTGCTAAACCATTTCTCATGCCAGATGAAGAGAACCTTTATGGTTTTTCCTGGATGGGTTTCCACATTAAATATTGTTTTTGTGTTTCTTAATTTCAGTTTTTATGTCAAATTCATATATGTTGTGAATGAGTTGGAATGTATGTGTCAAGTTGGTCTATTATGAATGAATTGATCTATATATGTCACGCATTTAATGATATGATCATATGGAATATTAGTTAATGTTAATTCTGTATGTTACATATTGTTACATATGTCAACGGATAAATAGGTTATCTTCTTAAATGAATGAATGAAAAAAGGTATATTCTTGGTTTCATTCAAGTTTTCTGATAGTGTTGTAAATAACAAAATCCCACTCATAAGTACAAAAACTTGGTTCTAGAAGTTCCCAATAAGATATCTTGGGTGAGAATTCATTTTTGTCGCAGGTGTCTCCAACATAGATCTCCTCTGTTGGTCCGATATCTTGGGTTTTTTTGAGGAACAAGGATCTGAACCTAGGTCGACAAAAAGAACACTAACACGGCACATCATTAAAAACCGTGACTCCATGACCTAGATACATCACTCAAAACTTAGACTCAAGTGGGATGATGTATTTGACCATAAGCCTTGGTCTTGCGTCTCACCAGTGATCTTCTGTTTTCCCCTCTCTCACTTGTTTTATTCTATTTGTGTATCTGTGATAGTGTACATGATATAGTTGTGCTCGTTATCTATTTCCACAACCTCCTCCTTATTATTTGCATGATATTTCGTGACTATGGTCCTTCACAAAAATGAAGGATCCAACCCTTTCTATTATAGAAGAATACTCTATTTTATATTCCATTACATCTTCCATTCCTATGTGGTTGGAATAAACTCACCATGAATCAAAAGAAGACACTAGTGCTAGACATAAAATACAATGTATAAAAGAATGGCAGATTGTTATGGAACATTGGGAGTGGAAGAGATATATCCTTTTTTAGAAGGGTGGAATATTTGTATGCCCTCAATCAAAGTTGGAAAACAAATATTAAGTGAGTCTTATGAATCTCTGATGGAAGTACATTTAAAGTTCCTTAAAACATATCAAAGGATTAAAAGGGTTTTTTTGGGGAATGAGTTAAGAAAGATATAAAAAGAATTCTAAGAGAATTTTAGATATGACAAAGACATAAGGAATATATAGCTAATACAATTTAGAATTTATACATACCTATAAAATTTGTGAGAGATATCAATGGAATTCAGTACATGTTTACCGTAATCAGAAGACAAGAATGACATGTTTTTAGTCATAGATAGACTCACAAAATATGCACATTTTTGTGGAATTCAAATTACATGTGTCACAAGACAAGTGGAGGAAGTTTTCATTAAGTAAATTCATAGAAATAATGTATTTCATAAATTAATAGTAAGTGGAAACTGGAAAATATTCAAAATTCATAGGAAATTTTTTTAAAGAGTTATGGAATATAAGGGGCACAACACTAGTTATGATTTAAGAATATCATCAATAAAAAAATGGCCAAACAAAAATAGTTAACACATGTTTGGAGCATTTTCTTTATGTATATTCTTTAGACAAGCAATATTAATAGGTCAAGTGGCTCACTCTAGTAGAATTGTGATATAATACCACCTAACACACAATGCTAATATGTATCCATTTAAATCTCTTAATGGTTTTCCAAATACTATTATCACATCCTTTTTGCAAGGCCATTCCAAAGCATAGGAAATAGACTCACATATGGAAAAGGTTAAAGAAAAATTGCAAAATCTTAAGGAAATCCTCCAAATGGACTAGAATAGAATGAAGTACCAAGTATATCAACATCAAAGTTAAAGAAAATTTGAGGAGGATGATTGAGTATTTTTGAGGCTCCAACCTTATAAGAAATATACTATGAAACAAAAGAAGAATCAGAAACTAGATCCAAAATTTTATGTACCCTACAAAATTCTTAGAAAGATTGATAAGTGAATTATGAGTTAGATTTGTCTTCATATTGAATTCCTAAGGTTTTTATGTATCTCCCTTGAAAAACGTTACGAGACAAACTATGCAAGTAGAAAAAGAAACTTTTAGAATTAGATGAAGAAGTTAAGTTAACTCTTTAATTAGAAAAACTCGTCGATTGATGTCCTGTATCTCTTTGAATAGATCCATTGATGAATACCTATTGAATTGGAATAAGATTCCTGTACAAGAATCTACATGGGAAAATGAGCAATTCATGAAGAAACACACTCAATTATAAGTTTTGAGGGAAAAATTTAAATAAAGGTAATATGTTAAGGTCCTAACCATGATTCATTATTAGTATATTAGTTATGTTTATGTATTCTTAGTCGTAGTTTACAACATGATGACTACATATCCTCTTTATAATAAAGGAGATTCATTTGTATCATTGTTTCATATTATTTTGTGCATTAGATTGTAAAAGGAGGTTTCTACCTTAAATAGTATTAGTATTCATTGACTCTTTATCATTATCAACGCATGAAGCTGCTTTTATTTTCATTTCATGTTACCTAAGAAAACTTCAAAAAATTCAAATTACTTGATATTTTGATCTAGATACTTATTGAACATAAATTTATGGTCTAGATAAAAATTAAATAAACAACCATATGAAGTTAGATAAACATCTAATGGCATGACATGAATATTGTTGTGATCCATAACCCATAAATTGAATCACACCAATGATATATAACACTTAAAATTCAAAAATAACCAAATGGAATTCACCATAAGAATACCACCAAGATATAGAGAAATACCATTGAAGTAGGGTAACACCATCAATTACTCCATAAGAAAGGAATCACTCCACAATCAATTCTTACTACAATACAATTCATCCAACATAACTAATTACAATGATACTCATATGTATTATTTATACTATCTCATGAGTTTTCCTTGGATTCTATGCCACCTACCCCTCATTATTATATTATATCTCATAACCATATGATGGACCTATTCCATGATTATGCACACATTACATACATTATCCCCTTAGGATCCTCACTAGGAACCCCATATTATCCTCCCTTGGTACATAAAAATTTGGCATACAACTTCAAAAATTGCACTAATGGAGAGCTATGAAGTGTCCAAGATATGCAACGCCTACTATTATTGCTTGACATGTTATTCCACTATGGGTTGAAGTCTAACCCTTTATCCATATTTGATACAACTTTTAATATAGTTGTGGGTATGACAGGTCCCCTTTAACCAATGTGTGGGTTAAGTACTTGCATGATTCAAAGCATGAAAAGTGGTTGGCATACACCTTTTTCACTAAAGCTAAGAAACATGCACTTACATTGTGGAATGAACTCCAACTATTGATCTAAAATGTGATCTAAGGCCCAAATAATTGTGTGTGTTAGATATTGATACTTTGAACAAACATTCAAGCACAAAGTGGAAATCACATACAGTAAACCAAGACAAATAGGTGTTGAAGTCTGTCATTACTATGCCTTTTAATATTCACACTTGTCAATAATCAACCATCATTTTCTCCTTGGATTCCATTCCATGCTACCATATTATTGCATTGTAGTCTCCTCCTATTTCATTGGCCTAATTTCTCTCTTTTTGACATGGTGCATCTTCTCTACCAGCTTAGAAAAGGTTATAGTTGTCAGGAATCTTTCCCAGTTATGAATCCAAATAATGGAGGAGCACCCATCACAACCCCACAACTCATCCTAGGAATCTTCCCTAGAAAATTTTTATAAGGATAAAGGAGGGTAGTAAACCTAATTGTCCCTATATAGTCTCATCTGAATTCCATTGATAAATCCTTCTATAGGTTCCCCTTTTAGTTTTTCAATTTGAACAAAACCTACCTTAGTGACTAAATTTACAATCTAGGGTCCTAGCTAATGCAATCTAAACTTACCTGTATATCTGATGAACTTGTTGTCATACATCAATACCAAGTCTCAATTCTTGAATTGCTTCTACTTAATGTTTCTATAATACAACTATTTGTTTTGCACCTTCAGAACCTACTAGTGAAACCCCATGACAATGTGGTCTTATTCCAATTCCATCAATTGTGATAATCTTCTTTCGATTGTGGCACTCTCTGTTAATCATGTGATCGCAGCAACACACAAACTTGGAAAAATAAATTACATAGGAATGATTTCCTATTTCCCATCTACTAACCTAAAGGGTGTCTGTCTAGTCATCTTTTTCAAGGCATACTATTGGACTAAAGTACTGTAGGAATTCTCATATCCCAGTCATCCCATTTCACATTGTAAATATTTGTCAATGCATTCTATAGGATTTTGTTAAATGGTTATACGGTTCCATTTTCATCGGGATTATAAGGGGTACTCTTATGATGATAGATTTGAAATTCTTCTGTTAAAGCTGTAATAGTATAATTTAAAAACACCTTCCATGATCACTCATTAAGATTCTTGGGCAACCAAATCTTGTTACCACATTCTCAAATAAGAAATGTGTAGTTTTCTGTGCACTACAATATTTCATAGGTTTCACTTCATCCAATCTAGTTAAATAATTTGTTGTTGTTATGATGTATCTTACTCCCTACTACTTCGGAGGTGGATTAATTGGCATAAAAAAATCCACTTCCCATTTATGTTGGTTGCATTGGTACTTGGGGCATCAGAGGCTCCTCATCCCTCCTTGACAGTATTCCTATCTACTGGTAGACGTTGCACGTCTTACATTATTCCTTGGCATCTTTGTGCAAGGTAAGATACTAGATATGTGCACACAAAATATTTGTGGTCACTTTCCCTCATAATGACCTCATGCCACTCTTTCATGGGCCTCCTTTAGTAATGTATTCCTTTCATTATTTACCACGCATCATCATATAATTCCATCTATGCCTAAATTACATAAGCTTCCTACTATTAATTGATAGTATGGTGCATTTCCTACAAGTTGCTTCTTCTAGGAAACCGTATACTCTGGTGGGGCCACACCAGTACTCAAGAACTATGCAATTTTTGAGAAATAATTATCAACCATCTAGATTGTGAATATTTGTGCATTCAATAGACTATCATATACATTTCCCCTTTCTTCTCCTATTTAAATTTGTGAACAATGGTTAGATCCATAATTTAACCTTCCTAGCTTTACCACAACTTCGACTTCATACTCCTAAAAGATTAGTAACCATATGCATATATCCCCCCCAACGTTGTATTAATAACTAAATATTGAAGTACATAATCATCAGTGTACTTTTTGAATCGTGATCCCAACAAGTAGTGCCTAAAATTTTGTAGTGCATACACCATTGCCAATCCCTTGCACTCTGTAGTGGTATAATTATTTTCTACAGTTGATAGCTTTCTTCTTGCAAATCAATCAGACAATCAAAATATTCGTCTCTTGGTTGTTTCGGGATTGTTCCCATTGTGACTGATAATGCATCCACAAGAACATTAAACTCCTTTATCCAACCAGGAACACTAGAATTATCCTAGTCATCAACAACTGCTTCAACGTATCTAGACTCTATTGGCATTCTTAATTCCACTTAAATTTACATATTTCTTCAATAACTTCTCTTTTGGGGTTGTAATTTGTGTGTACCCTTTGATAAACATCTTGTAGTATCATGTGTTCCCTAGCATGGTACATAATTAACCTACTGAAGTTAGTGGTGGTAGGTCTACAATGGATTTTTATCTTCACTGGATCCACCAATAAACCGTGTATGCATACTACATACCTCAATAACAAGCCAAATGGTGCACAAAAATGACGTCTTTAAATTTAACGAGATTTGGAATTGCCTGCATTGATCCAACATCAATCGTAACACTCCAATATGATTCTTCAATAGACTGAATATTGTCCAATCATCAAATACACTTCCAGAAACTTGTAGGCTATGACCACTGCTATAGAGAATATTGTTGGCACATTCTTCATCCCAAATGGCATCACATTATATTGGTAACATCCCCATTCCATTGTGAATGTAATCTTATGCCTATATTATTTTTCAATTTTGATCTAATGGTATCCCAAAAATTTGTCAACGAATAAATATGATTCTTGTCCTCCTACATTTTCCAACACTTCATCTGTAAATGGTGTGGGGAATAGATTGTGTAAGAAAGCATCGTTTAACTTACGCATATCCACACAAATACTTACGTCTCCAATATTCTTATCTTGGACCACCATAGGTCTGATCCAATCTGATTCTTCCATGGGTTATATTATTCTCGCCTCCATCCTTCTATCTATCTCTACTTTGAATTTTTGCTTATATATCAGATTCAGTTGGTATGGTCTCTATCTAACTGGTTTGGCATCTACCTTCAGGTGTATCTTCATTTCTCCAAGTTCTCTCGCAATTCCCTTCATTTCTGAAAAAATCATGGGATAAGTCATGATATTCATGAAGCAAGTTAGTGATATTCTCCACTATTTCATCATCCCAATAGTCCCCAATATTGGAAAACTTCAGATTCTCCTTAATGTCGATATTCAATTTGTGTGTTTTGAGTGGCTTTCCATAGTCGACAGATGCAGATACTAGTCCCTCTATTGTGCATTCTCCTTATGTCTCTGGTATTTGTAAGTTTCTTCGGTTGTCCTCCTACTCCTTTCCTTCCTCATTGACATTGTAGCATTCCAAAACTTCTTGCATGGTGGGAGAAGGTAGATGCACAAAGCATAGGGGTGTTGACCCCATTTTAACTTCTGGTGCAAAAGTCTCGTTTTGACATCCTGTAAAGATGCATAATATTCTAGGACTTCATTTTCAAAGTTGAACATGAGTTTGAAATTATTAGCCATATCTTCCCAGTCCATTGTACCTCTACACATTTCCGGCTCAATGTACCAATTTTTGGGTATTGTGTCCAGTATATGATGAACTAATATTGCCACTATACCTTTGGAAATGTGATCCATGTTGTAATACATTGCATAACATGGAATGGAGGAAGTATCATCTCTGTGTACTTGTGTGTGGTATTCTCCATGGAAAGTATCACCTGGTGAAACCTTTTACAATGTTTCCAATCGTTAATTCCTTCTTTATGTGTAACCCGCCATCTTGTTGGAATCGCTTTTCGTGTGACACCTAATTCCAACAACCTTTCTTGCTCTAGTATTTGTACCTGAAATGCTTCCATAAAAGAGTCTACATTTATAAGACCATCATACCTAGGAGGATCGCACACTTTTATTTCGTTCCAGCATACCGACCATGTAATGCATGCACATTTCCTTATATGTACTTAGTGTTTCCTTTATTTCAAACCCTCCAAAGATTATTTAGAGTCTAATGTATAGAAACTAATACTGCTCCAACTGAGCATACCATCCTCACTAGGATTTACATAGTCCTCTCTTTGACCAATCGTATTGTATAAATTTTCTAACTATGCAATCTTGACTGGTTCCACATATTGTCTCCCTTCTATTAGGTTCAGTGGTGATTTTACCCTTAGGTAATCCCCCTCAAATATCATCTTTCTTTTTTAAAATCAATGATATCCTGGTTCTGAAATTCCCATCCCAACCCTAATAGAGTTGGGTATGGTTTGTTGTCATCCACAATTTCAATCACTTCGAAATTAGTGGTGCTTCGCACACCATCCACGTCGACTACTAAGCCCGTCAATCTTTCGATGGGGATAATTTTATGCTTGTTTTCTAATCTCAATTGTACATTTGACCAAATAATATTTGTCTTACCCATCATTTCCCAGGTTCTCTTGAGAAAAACATTTACATCAAATCCCAGGTATAGGATGATTTAGTCCATATCATAGTCCCCTATTTGTGCACTCAGTTGAAACTCCTTATTTTTTCTTTTCCTTTGATGCACCTAATTCACTTCTATATATATCCCTTTTTCTTGAGAATAGGAATCAAACATCTAGCACATCACACTCAAAGCAACAAAACCATTTGTTGGTGCACAGGTAGACCCAAGGTTCATTATAAATCACACAAAAAAAACCCTATATACCTGCCCTTCTTGCATCACCCGCAATTAAGGGAAGTCTCAGCAGATTTATCAATGGGGGTTGTAGGAACCAATCTTCCACAATGTTGAATGGGATTGGGAATTAATAGAGCAAGTATACCATTCATTTGTCTACTACACAATATACCCAAATCTTATACATAAAATAATTAACGCATCCATTGTATAAAAATAATATATTAGTCCTATGCGCATCAATTGTAAACATTCATCACATTCAGTGCAATAATGAAATAAAGCTACGCATTTTCATTATCATCAAGGAATTCTTACATAACTTCCATAGTGCACATTAGTACTTTGTTTCAATCTTCAGAAACCCAACATTACACAGCCATAACACTACTATAAGGGATATATTATTCTACCACTAGTCACAGCTAACCCTTTTTCCTTAGAGCTTCTACTCATTTATACATCATATATTGGGAGGATCCCCTTACAAAGTCGATAAAATATCTAACTAAATTCTAACTAATTCCCTCCTTTTGTGTGGTTTTGGTCTAGATGTTGAGTTTTCATGTGTTCCATCTCTAGTGTGCGACATCCAAGACAGGTTCAAAACCTACTGCAACAACCCACAACAATAATCTAATGCATCAATTTGTGCCACCTTGGTCCTAACCCTACTAGGATCTATAAACATGGCACCATATGTTGATCATCTAATTTTGCAAACCCATGCTCATCAACCCCATCCACTAGTATTTCCATTGACTGCTCCAGTTCCACCAAAGTGGTGGCTAGGTCCACACTTGCCAAGCCATCTCCACCTATTGGTCCACCCCCACCTTTTGGTCCCCCCTCCTCTATTTGAAAGTACCGCCAACTCTCTTGCATATTGGATAAATTAGATTCCATAGGTACCTCGTTAGGCATCAGAAGTCAAAAATATGCACCAAACAAAAAACATACAAGAAACAATGTGTCTCATATATACATAACCATGCAAAAATTACACATGCGTAAATGGAACTAAAAAAATGTATATAAACATGACAAAGAAAAACTCACCTCAAGCATCCCACGCCTTGCGACCAACTAGGTGAAAATATGGACCATGGTGATAATGAATCCCACTCCATGGATATTGCTCAATGGCCATGATCTGTTATCATCATACTAATATATAGTGTAAATTGAACCCATGCCCAACTTGTCTACTGCTGGCCTTGGGCATCAATATACCATAAAACACCATACGAGACTCCCTTGACCCCCTCTATGGCACCACCACAGTAGGACAAAGAGATGGAATCCTCTAAAATAAATAGGTGCACAAGATGCTCACATAGGTGAATGTCCCATGTCCCTCCACAATGAACTTGGTCATCTAGGCACACATCTTGACCAGAAACATGTGTGACTAGGAAACCTGATACCCTCCCAACAACCACTCTACCAGAAGGAGATGACCCCTACATATATAATGGGTCCCTATAGCCCCCAACACCCTAAGCAAGTTGGTCACAACCACCCTCACAGTTGGATCAACCAGGAAATTCACAAAGAAGCAACCATCCTTCTTCACCCCCTCTAATGATCCACATGCTGTTGACCATTAAGAGAAGGGTGGGTCTCCTCAAGGATCCCATGAACTAGTAATCCTATAAAAAATTAAATATATTGGTGCTCAAGAGTTAACCTATCATCTCCAACCATGAAGAAACCCTACTAGTGATCCCACATTCCTAGCAACTCCCTCATGAGGTTCTCAATCAACCTCATCGAAGGAGAAGAAGAGAGCTTCAATAGACCTACATATCATATTACTGTTGAACCACTGGGTCATTTATGACTTTTCACAACAACAAGTTCCAGTGACACTCACATCACTCAATTTCCATAGCTTCTTGCAATCAATATGAAATCATAAACCAAGTCTTAAAGCATGTTAGTTCTCAAGTATTCAACATATCTCAAAAACTAAAAAAAATCCAAAACACGCGACTTTGTTACCAATAGTTTCACGAAACCACGTGAGTCCAAATTCATAACCCACATAGTTCATCCATGTGGGACACACGTGTATCCCTCCCTTTGTTTGATCACATGGGTATGCACTACACAACTGTGCATACAAACTATCTGGGAGCTACACAAATCGGCCACGTGAATGTTTCATGCATAATTGTGTGATAAACCTATGTGGCCAAATCGTGTATCTCTTGTGTTGTGCATGACACTCAAAGGAATCGTCCTACAATTGTATGCAATTTTTCCTTCGAAATTCCTGTCGTCGGATTAAACCACTCCAGCCGGCCATATGTCCTTTCAAGGTCCCTAAGCTAAAATCTAATCCACTAGGAAATGGCAAGATACGTACAAGGGATTACCTAGAAATCCTAGAATAAAAAACCATCAATCCAATATCTCAGAATTAGCAAAACAAATTCTAAGGAATCCAAAGCACGCTGGTTAAAAATGATTTTGAAAAGCAATACCCGCCCCTATTTATAAGCCAACATGCTCAATATTCAACATCTTTGTTAGGGAGTTTTGTAACTCCATTTGATGAACCGTCAGCACCATCGTGATCAAGATCATGAGATCTTCATCATGGCATGATCTATTGTTTTTATGATGAAACTTCATCTAGCACCATTTTTACTATAATTTCTCTAGTTATGGTAAAATAACTATCAATAATGCTTGCACATTAAATTTTCTTATAATGGACACTCTTATTCTTTGGTATTTGTGTCATGCATGCATGATTTCTCCCATAAAGGATACCCCCATAAAAATTTCCATGATCCCCACCCATAGGTATATCATATTGTCCCTACATATAGGCTATGTATCCCCTCTATCTAGATTACATGTATCCAATTATCCCAATGGTATCCATAAGTACCTTATCCCCCAATAAAAACAATTACCACATAAAATTTCATTATTGGGATCTAACATGATTCCCCATGGGTGTTTGTACCATTACAAATACCCTACATTTTGATACTGATGATGTCAAACCACCAAGTCCATGGAATTTAATAATTCACCACATTTTGAAGTAAACCGCATTCCCTTTTCTTTTTGCATCTTGATGATTCCCCCTTTAGATTCCCCTTCATAGGTTATGGTTAGGATTCACATATAACCTCTCATCCCCATCATGATAAGTAAACCATTTGTGTTTCTCTCTGAATCACCAACCCCCGAGAAGACCATAAAGGGGCCCTACTCTCTGAACACACCAATGTATTTTGATCATCCCCACAAGGACACTTTGCATGGAATTCATTCATTGGGAACCTGTCTTCTTGTTTGTACAAAACATCCACATAATTCATTTGTCCTAAATTGGTTCCTTGACTCACTTAAAATGGTGGAACCCCATGGCATCACATTATTCTTTTGGTGGCACCCCCTGGTCACGCTTGATCGACATACTTGTGTTTATAACCTATTAGCACCTTTAGTTCTGTCATACATATTTGCCTCATCATTACTAATAGTTATTTGACAAAAATCATCTCAAAAACCATTTTGCAGTGATCTGTTCATCCCCATTGCACCCTACATTGTCATTTGAAGAATGATATTATACACAAGTCACTACCTAGTTTACTCTGATTAAGGGAATTCATGACCCCCATGCTTACCATCCATTTGTGTTTGAGTTTGGTAATTAACAAAATTGGTTACAAATATTCATTGTTCTTGTGGTAATACCATGATATTACCACTCACTTTAGCTCTCATCGATGTTAGATCAATTTATTTTTAGAGTTAAGGAATTTATGATTGTACCTTGGGTCCCCTTCTCATCAAAATAAGGATTCACCTTGGACTGGGTATATAGAGTAATCAATGCTTTCTACCTTGGTAGTATCCCCTATGTTTGAAATCAATAATATTATCACATCAGGGGAAGTAGTACATTCTGACAGTTGTAGTGTTCATGGTTATGGTTAATGACATGTGTCAATCTAACATAAGAAGGTTTCCCACTCGATAAGTTCATCATATTCACATCCCCCACCCTAGTGGGTTTTCCACAATCACTAGTAATTCCTCTCCTCTAGCATCATCAACATCATCACTAGTTCAAGACACATTTACTCATGACAGGATTGAATCCAAATTCATCCCCGTGTTTAGAGGTTTATAGAGTCAACCCATCAATATCCTCTTATTATAATTTAGTTTCATAGAATTTCACGAGCATAGTGATGCTTGTCTCGTTTGTATAAACAACCATATTTTATGTGTCACCTATCAATTATTTGCTTCAGAAGTCATCACCAACATTCTCACTACAGGCCATCCTTTACTCTCAAAATTGTTTATCGCACTATCACAGTCTATAATTCAACATGAGGGAAAGAAACAATAATATATTTGGGTTATATAGATTGTTGCTAACCTCACACATCAAGGGCATCTGTGTTATAGCAGATTTCACCACTCTAGGTGAATCACACTTTGTATGGCCTTCCCCTGTCCCGCTGCAGACTCTTTAGACCCCATGGACCATATTTTATCCTTTGATGTTTCCTTGATCATCCCTAAAACTATATAAAAAATGATATACGCGGTTTTTTACCCGATAACCGCGTACATACACGGGTTTGACTCCTATAACCGCGTACAACGGGATGTGTGCATAGTCCAAATCCTTTTGGAGTTTTCCTTGACATGGATCCGACTCATTCGACTCCTGGCCTTCCATATGCCTTGAGATCGCTCGGATTCGACCCTTCATTATCCCTTAAGAAGATATATAAGGAACCCCTTGGTACATTGAAGGCATATAGAGAGATTGAAAGCAACGAAACTATAGTCCATTGTTGCCAGAATTTATGCTTGAGTCTGCATCCCTTTGTCCCTTTGGAGCACTGTTGTGTTCTTCCCAAGCTTTCCTTTTGCTAGTGAGCTTGCTATCGTGAGATGGAGGATTGAGGTGGTGGAGGCCCAAGTGGGGGATTCAGTTTCTCCGGTTCGCAGACGTGCCGTCAGAGGTTGTATCTATCTTGTAATCTCTGATTTATATTAATAAGAACTATCTTTTCCTGTCCAATGATGTGTATTTGATTGAATGTTGTATCCATTGGAATATGTCAAATGCTTTTACATTATTGATTATATATGCTAAAATAGATCTAACACCATGATATATAGTATGCTTGTATTGTTTACTTGTTGTTGAGGAAGTATTATACCAATTCAAGCTGAAGATTGGAAAGCTCAATGGGGATCTACTTCAACCGTCCGGAATAAGGCACGAGGTCTGATGCTTTAGTGTTAGACATTTTATTTCTATTGCATATTGGGAAAGATTGATTTCTGGAGTCAAACATGTCTGTTGTGGTACCCCAAGCCATAGGAATTTCTCTCCGTAATAGAATTGGCAACTCCGTTGGGGATTCCTAGTCATTTTGCCTTTGGGGGTTTTTATCAGTACAATGGGCTTGATATTATTGACTTGCTCTTGGTTTCTCTCTGTTTTTGTGTCGCATTTTATAGTGTGTTTGTCCATTGACACTCCCTTTTATTGGTTTGGCCTTGGCCTTCTTTTTACCACTGCCTTCTCTGTATACGCAGGTTTTTGGCCAAAAGTCGCGTACATACGTGGATTTTGGCCAAAAGTCACGTACATACGCAGCTGTTCTTTATATAGTCGCGTACATCCTCCCTTTTGGTGAGTTTGATGTTGTGGGAAGTTGTTGGGTGGGTTGTGAGTGTGGTTGGGTCTTCCTTGGGTCTGATGTTGTCTGTTGGATGATTCTTTTGTGACCAGAGACCGCTTTTTCATTGATTTTTTTTTAAAGTAGTTTTAGTCATTTATCCTTTTTGTTTTTCCATTAGTGCATTACTCTTTTTGTCTTGGTGTCTTGTTGGGCTTGTCTTTTATACTTGCTGCAGAGACTGAGAGTTTTAGATGACTTCTAT